>DWQL01001128.1:0-12256 GCA_018231265.1 Noctuana haematospila | reverse complement strand
CGGCCGCGCCCGACGTTGCTTAACAATGTGATCGCTTGCGATCCACACTGCCAGCGGGGCTATGCGCGCTTCTATGAGAAAAGAGTATGTACTAAATATCTCTAAAACCTAAAACCTTTTCTGTGTAAGTATATGCATATGAAATTGCTTGTTCAAGCTATTGAACAATATTTAATTAGGCTGTACCTTACGCAATTCGAATGCCAATATTATAATTATTATTGTGTTGTCACCTTCCATATAGCTTTTGATCTTTTGCCCAATGCCCATTCACTGTTTGACGATGTGGCGATGTGTATTGGCCTTAGTCACAATTCTAATTTTGTACATCGTAATGTGATTTAACGATTGTAATTGTATAATTCTTGAAATAATGATGTTTCTATACGTTGCATATACGATGGCAGTGTGGTAGAAGCTAAACAAAATTGTCATTTAATAAATAATAGGTCCAATGTCGACTAACCCGTATTTGCTTACGTCCGGAAGAAGTTAATCTTATAATAATAATATGCCGTAACAATAAAAATTACACCAAAACTTTTCTACCGCATGTCAGTGCTATACGTTTGTAACCAAAACTATAAAAAAATTATAGAAACAGTTAATACAAACGATAAAATATGCCTTTATCAATATTGATATATTGATATGGTACATAACCTAAACACAAAAGTTGAGTTCTTAACTTTGGTTTCGTAAACTAAAGCTAATAAAGTTTTATTCAATAAAAATAAATCTCTTTATTTAACGACATAAAAAGAAAGTAAATACACTAAGAGGAGATAAACGAATGAACAGAGCGGAGGACAATAAATTTTAGTGGTCAATAAACATCTGTCTCAATACTGAATAAAAGAATATTAGGCTTAATTCCAACAGCGGTCTTCGATATGTCACGGCCTCATGACCTCACGACCTCACGTGGCCTTGTGGGTTTAGTTGTTGTTTTTGCGAAACAAATTGAAATATTCTTGACGACGTAACATTTAAGCGTAATTGTATTATGTTACTTGGTTAAGCGGATCCCGCTGAAGATTTTCTGGTTTGGTTTAAATAAAAATAGAATCTAATCACGGTTTCATGTAACGGGTACTACTTATAGTAAATCTAAACCATACAGAGAACAAATAAACAAATCTCTCATATATTACACATAACACCATTATACAATAACACATAAAAATTAATCAAAACCGGTCCAGCCGCTTAGCCCGAGTTAAAGGTTCAGGTCCCATGTGGTGTAGTGGTTACCATGCCGCTCCGCCTTTTAGAGGGTCCTGGGTACGATTCCCAGCGGGACGGAAGTTTAAATGATGAATTTAGATTTCTGTTCTTAGTCTGGGTGTTTGAATGAGGTGAATCCGATTTTATTTTCTTTTCAAATGACATACGCACAGAATACGTCGAGTTTAAAATATAACCAGATTAAACTTTAATCTACAGGTACTATAATAAAAATATAGTGAGTTTTTTCTGTACCTACCTTTAATACTATTTAAAATGCTTAATCGTTACGGTTAAGAAAGTTTATAATCTGAATAACTTGCATTAGATTAGATAATACTGTGAACAAACGGAAGCGCCATCAACCCTTATTTAACAAAGCGTCATAATTTACACTATGCAGCTTTTCTTCGAGTTTCCACATTTTCCAGTCAGTATGCCTGCGGCTACCGGACCACGAGGACGTGTGTTCGGAGTTTCCCGAAAAATAACAGTAAATATATCACTCCAAAATTAAACTGTTTATAAGCCAATAAGTTCACTGGAGTTTCGTAAAGTGTTGAAGTGTTATAAAAGTGATTATGTGCGTGTAGTGTGTTGTTAGTTTCGTGTTGAAATTGAGTAATACTTAGTTGTTTTTAATGTTATTGTCGAAGCTATGCAAAGGCTTGGTGTTATGGTAATTTTTATTATAATTATTCATTCTTCGTAGTTCCGTTTTCCCTTTGTTTCGAGAAAGATTTGTGTTAGTGCGAAAATGGCCTTGTGGATAGGATAGTGCATGGTTCGTACTGCTCAAGTTTTTTATATAATGTCAAAACAATGAAGATAATATCAAAACTAAGAATAAACTAAGATAAATTTTAATTTAGATTGAGTTTAATAAATAAACGTTTAATTTAAATTAATAAGTATACATTTTTCTTGAAATAATCTCTTCAACTAAAGTACTTACAATTCAAATAGAATATAGAAAAGTTTAACGGAGATAGTAGGTATATAAGTTATATAAGTTCGTTATATAAGTTATATAAGTAGGTTCCTTTTTAGAAGAAGAATAACAACTAACAAAATTTCTTTCATAAATCTTTCCTCGAATTACGATATAACTAGATTTCTCAACTGTACCGCATTATGCTAAAAGTTTTCTTTAGGCTTAACACAAGTTTTACATTTTTCACGACAAAATTTTCGCAATAAAATCAATAAATCCGCGAAACTAACGCGTTATTATTTTACTATAATATTTTGTTTGGAATTAAAAGTTTGGTACACCAATTCTTGCTAATCATTATGGTTAATGTTAGTCTACACGAGTATAAAAACACACTTCTGTGTACCTTCTATTCATCCCAATAGATACGTACCACTCCCAATAGATCGTAACTATTTAAGAATCAAAGTTGATTAGATTGAAAAGTATTTGTTACTTATTAATACAACATAAAAAAAGTATAGATAGGTACCTAGAGACAGATAATTAAAAAGTCACTGAACTGCACGGCGAGACTTGAAGCAAATAGCTTTCGTTTAAGAATTCTATCGATTGAATCGGTAATCACCTATTTTAATTAGTGATACTGCAAGTCTAGGATTACTAAACATATTTGCTAGCTTTCTTTAAATGGCATGTAGGCTATTTGATATTAAGTAGGTGATAGAGCTTGTGCAATTAGCCCGTGGAGGTACACCCCCGATAACCAGCCATAAAGCAAGTATTGTGTGAAATTCTTATCTTTCTGTTGGCGAGGTGCGGATGCAGGAAATACGAGTACCTACTTGAGGCCAACATGTCTATCCCTTTAATAAGCAACATATTCGTACGACCTCAGATATATTGTCAGGGGCCTTATTCACTATGTCATTAAAAACACGTAACGCGGTGTGCATAATTTGATTTTTCAATTCCACGCACAATGATGCACATTTCACGTATAATTCTACGGTTGGCGCGTCACACGTAGTGTATATTGTATACACTATACTACACTATATTATACATTATATCATACTTTTAGTGGCATGGCGCATTTCGAACCCATGTTTATGTTTTAAGCGCGTTACGACTTTACACGTTATTGATAAGGATTCTCGTGTGTCATAGCGAATAAGGCCCCTGGTTAGCAAGTTCCAATTTCACCAGAACACTCATAACCAAACCAAACCATCCACTAGACTCCATGAATATTATATATCTTTACTGTTTTGCTCTAAATCCTTGAAGGATCAACAGCTTCTCCCTGTAAATTTACCCAGCGGTAAACTTACCGCCTATAAATTGCGAACCCTCCTCAATTAGTGCCTGCCCGGATGCCACGTCCGAATCGACACAAAAAGATCACGGCCTTTAGGTACACAAAGAAGTAACTAGAGACGAAATATACCTAGCATTATGACACTGACAAATGAGTGAGAGGATAAACGTTCTTTGCTAAATATCCTGAGTGAAAACTTATGTAGTACCCGAAGTATTTATAATATTTCAATGAAACCATCATAAAAATTTGGACGATGGTATAGGTACGAAGTAGTACAGTCAAGAGGTGCATAAGATACCTATAAGTTAGAATATTTTCTAATATAAATAAAATAACTAACATATTATTATAGTTAGTATACAGTACCCGGATGACCGGTATTCTTTTGATGAATATAATTTAATAACCTATTTTGCTTCACATTACCTCTTTGATCGTAAATCAAAGCAGAAAGTGCAACGCAGATAGCAGCCTGTACGGAATGCCTTTTATAGAGCTTTAGCGGTAATTGCGCTTTTCACGAACTAGTACTTTAAAGCGATAAAACCGCTTTTGATTTCTAAAAGAGACTCGTTCTTAATTCTATGCTATACCACCTTTTCCTTTGAGGTACAAAATATATTTCAATTTAAGTCATTAATTTATTGAAATGCTGTATATCATTCTTTCTTACTTCTTTTATTAATCTGTATTCTACCTGGTTCATTTAATAATGGCTTAACAAATTCACGTTAAACTCACGTAAAATATATACGAGTACGAATATAAAATAAAAAAATAACGCTTCACACTCACAGCCCCACATTAGGATTCCCTGTGTCGTGGGTGCCATGGACACATACAAAGACAAATACACAAACACAAAGACCGGGAACAGAAATCTTAAATTCATCATTTAAATTTCTGCCTCCCCGGGGATCGAACCCGGGACCCTTCGAATGGTAGACTGGCGTGGTAACCACTACACCACGCGGGTCGTCAATCAATCAATTATTTGTACAAAACACTAACATTTGTTAATTAGATCAAGCTAACTCATCACAAACGTCATCTCAGGAGCAATATTCAACTCAAAGTACAAAAGTTAAACTGAAAATGACCTTAGTTAATTAATTTTAACCTATTTACACTAAATGAACGTCAAATATACATATCAATCGGGTCATTGACTTTAGGCACTCGATTGGCTTTGGTAAAAACCTCTCAGCAGTTGTTAAAGGGACTGTGCGTAAGACACCTTACGTTATCTTCAACCATGGCAAATCGAAAATCGGAATCATAGCAAAAGAGGTGCAAAAAATTACTTTGAATAACGTATTAACAGTTTTTTGCGACGTTTTTGTAAATAAATAACGCGTAACAGGCACTTAGCTCGCACAAAGAATGTTTGACGAGTGCAATTTTGTAGTGAAAGACTGTATTATAAACATTAATTCTAAATCAAATTGCTTGAGTAAGTGAATTGTTAATACATAATCAGTTGTTGGCTTCTCATTATTCTTCTATTGTGACGTCTAGAGATTGAACAGTTTGGTAAATTGAGTAGATACCTAATTCATTGTGACATTATTGGGTCGGTATGAGATAATGTGAATATTGATAAGAAAGCAATTGAAAATCTATTGCTTGGGTTTATACCATTATACCAATACAATTTGAACAAAATAAATAGAGAAAAAACGGAGCTTAGGCAAGTTCGTACTGTCACCTTCTAATTTAGCCCTAAGGCGAAACATGAGGGGAGTTATAATTGACGAATATGAAACATTAAACAGAAACCGACGATCTAACAAAATACGGTTAATAATGAGAATGAGTATCCTTTATATATGAAAAACGAATGATGTGAAACATCGAATTAATTTTGTTAAAGATCGTGTGTCGACGACGCCATGCCAACCGGTCGCAATGGACGTTTTTACATCATACTTGTATTAAGTTATTAACGCGAAGTAAGTAAAGAATAGTAGTTATAACTTACAGCCTTCGAATAACCGCTGCCCGCGCTGCCATCGGAGGAGTTGCTGAGCCGCCGCTCGCTTGTCGCGGGCGGCGACCACGTGGCGCCGCTGTCGGACGGCATCGCTCACGTCATAGCACCACCAGTCCGACACGACACTGCACTGCACTCACTCACACTATCACTCACCACCACGGTTCATTTTATGCGGTTACCTGCGGAAAAAGAAAGAGTTTAGGCGTCTTAAGACGATGACAATACTTAGTGATATAGGGGAAAGAGTCAGTGCTGTAATGAAAGTTGAGGAATTGAAAATGAAATAGTATAATGTATTTGTAATATGTTCAGTTGCATGGGAGCTTCATTAGAGGTCTCCGTCAGACGCTTGCTATCCTTGTCTTATTTTTAGTGATGAACAGGGACGCTAAGAAATTCAATAAAACATTTATGTTTAAAGAAGATTCTGGCAGCTTTGCGATAGTCGAATCAAGTTAAATCTATTCCAATTCTAATAAATAAGTAACTTTAAAAGTCATATACGAGAATTTCACGATGATTAATCAAAAGATAAAATATTATTTTAGTCAATTTACTTATAGTACTTTAGTTTTGTTTACATATGCTAATAAAACACGAATACGCAGTGAATTAACGATTAGACTACTGTATTGTCGTTACGGTACGGTGATTGACTGTTACCAAATATTACATTTTGCATTAACACAAAACTCAAAGACACGGTTGCGAACAAACGATTAAAATACACTGACATAATATTATGTAAAGATATGAATTAAGATTTAATTAAGAATAAGTAAAAATCTGAAACTTTTATAAGTATTAATGATTTAGATAGATCATAAGGCTTCCAAACTGTCCAATGTGATTAAAACGAAACATTCGTAAACGTCCAGTTTTTGTGGTGGTACCGTGGAACACAAAAACCGTGCAACATTCGCCTTGCGTCCGGCAAAAAATATTGAGGTTACAACCAACACGGGGAACAGATTACGTATCACTTGTTACTATGAATTGACACTATTGTAAAACTGAGATACAAGGCCCTGAACAACTGACAGTTTATTTGTTATTAGTTTGTAGTTAGCACTAACAGAAATGTTGGTATTTGATGTAAGAAAATATACGATGGTGTAACTGCCATGCCTTATATAACATACCTTACCTTATTTCCATATTATTTAAACCAAAACTACTGATCCTTATAATATCGTCCTTCCTCTAACATACGCCAGAGGTTAAATTTATACCTACTGTTTAGCTTTAAGCTTTAAATCTTTGTATCTCATTTTAAGTAAATTCTTTAAACCTAAACCTATTTATATTATCGCGTCCATTTTATTGAAGTTGGAATAACAGATACAACAATATTTAAAAATCCAAGATCTAAAATAAAAGGAATAACGAGCGAAGATTAGACAAATATTCACTTATAGTGACCTCTACAAATTTAACGGCGAAAAACATAATTTTTCTCATGTCAACAATCGGTTCCATGCATTAATAACAATCCTCATTCGACTCTTTATGAAACTTTGTGTGAATGAGGTCGCCGGATATAAATTATTTAACGCTCCAAGCCCGTACTTGACTTCACTAATTATGGCAACATTTCATTGTCGAATTTCCGACTTCCTAATTATTATTCCCCGACACGGTACTAATAACTTCTGCTTTATGTGTTTTAAACGTAAACTGAATATAAACGATGTATGTTATATCCTCAGTGCCTCAGGAGCTGGCAACACTGAGCGTGAAAGGCGACAAGGGAGATAGGGGTGAAAAGGTAATTACACGTTCATGAAATAATGTCTTATGTGTGTGGCACATTCTTTACACGTCAAATTAGGATAGGCTTCGCTGACATCAATCTTACATTTAAGGGTATAACGCGGGCATGAATAATTTTGCTCTTTATTCTGACTTTATTAAGTTGTAAAATTATTTAAATATAAAATACTTGTATTTAAATATTAAATACTTGTTTATTATAATTTTCAATTGAAGATACTTTGAACTCTCAAAGAATATAATATGACATTTAAGGCGCTTACGAAATTTATAATGTTCAACCATGTGAGTTTTTAGTAGGTAAACTTTAACGATATTTTAATAAAAATTTCCAAAGAACATATTATAAAGAACAAATTGCTGTTCTTTGGAAGAGTTTATAAAACGCTGGTAGGATTAATTCTTTAAATATTTAAAACTTAGCCTTTAACCGAGGAAAAGAGATGGACTTTCGCTCCATACTTAGACAAAGAAATGCGAAAGGCAAAGATTACTGAAAAAGTCCAAAAAGCATTATCCTTTAGGACTAGCACTTTGCACTTGGCTTCGCTTACATTAAATTCTATTTTACCAACAACCTATAACTGACCGGATGGAATTTTCAATCAGCAATATTTCAGAAACCAAATATTCTGTATTGAAATACGTACTTACTTTACAATAAATTTTGATTGATGAATTCCAATTTCGTTTTTTATTAACCTCCTTAGGGATTGAAAAAATTGGAATGTGGGAGACCATACCACATTTATTACCAAAAAGTATTTTCAAATTGGTATCAAAATTTCATGCTTCTAGGCCCAGTGGTTTAAGCTTTGCTTGTTCCGTTGTCAGCTTTTTATTTACTAGAAGGAGATATTATTTGGGAAGTAGGTAAATTTTGTCGCTAACTTAATAACATTATTAACTTCCCTCTTGTTCTTTCATTTAGTCATAAATAACAATAAGAGGCAATGAACTTTATTAAGCATTTTTAAAGGTCATTTCTCATTACATTATTCAAATTGTACAGTCGAGCCCTGATGGTGCCAAGTTAATAACATTAGTTAGCGTTTTGACATTGAAATATTGTGGCAAAAATGACTTGGTATATTCTATTTGACGTCTAAATTACATTTGAGCCCAAAACTGAAATTTGCTGTACGTATATAATTTAATTTTTAATATGAACAGGATAACGATTACATAATACCTATTACAACTGTAACAATGAATCAAATTTGGTTACATAATAGGGAGAAAAAGGCACCCGGGGCATAGAAGGCGCTCAAGGATTCCCGGGTAACGATGGCAAGCCGGGTGAAAGAGGCGATATAGGTCCCTCGGGCCTACCTGGCACTCAAGGACTGCAGGGCCTTAACGGTCCCAAAGGAGACAAAGGCGAGCCAGGACCGCCCGGACCTGTTGCTATATCCAGGGAAGAAGCTCTTGTTATGACGAAGGTGCGTGTTTTTCTTAAAGGTAAATTTTACTTATTTACTAGTAGGATTCACATTGTTTAAAAAATACTTAATACTACTACTAATACTTAATTAACTAAGTAAAAAAAAAGAACTAATCTAAAAAAAAATCCAGAACTCACCTGGGTATGTAGATACAACCTTTAATATTAACCGTTAAAATATAAAGTATCCAAACTTGTTGTTGTGTTGCGATTGGGTGCTCACGTACATTTCCGAGAAGGCTCGTCTTTTGTCATTTTGTATTAAGTGATTTATGACTAATCCTATTCAGAATTTGTCTACTATAAATAAACGATTTGTGAGATATCCGATATCCGACATTTTGTTTCCGCGATAATATCGACGACGCGAGAATGGCCTCCAGCAGAGAGAGAGGAGAGAACCTTTTGCTACCTTATTTGTATTTAAAAAATATATTATGTTTTATTGATATTTATAAACTCACTCACATAAACAAGACGCAAGGGATCTGTACAGGGATGGAGAATTCTTAGTTACCCAGCTCATCAACCGAAACAAAATACAGTTTCAGTCAAAATAAGGTAGTACATTTTATATTAAAAACAAATTTATAAAATCATAAGTACCTATAGAAACTCCTGTCTTAGTATCTGTTTAATTAGTTCATTGTTAAGTGAAGAAGTGTAAATATTCACATTATTAACTTTCTTACTGTTTTTCCATTTAATGAACCAAGGCAAATTTAATTAGGAAATATGGACGCGAAAATACGGGATTCTTTCAACAAAAATACTTAATTAGTATAATATTTATAAATAAAGTAGAAAATGATCGTTTTTCAAACATTAATTAAGTATGTTCAAAGTCGTTCAAATCTCTTACGCGAATCAAATTATTTCTGATGACAGGTAAAATGAGACTTGTTTTATGTTACGTAATGAAATTGAATTTCCAAATAAGAGAGAAAATAAATAGTTGTCGTCATGGTTGTAATTAAAATGTGTAAAAATTATTTAATGACGTAGACTGTAGATTATTGAAGGCGTTCGAAGTTCGAAACACTGTTTCAAACTAATATAGAGGGGGCGGCGGAAACACGGTCGGCCCTGGGTGGCGAAAACCCACACTACACTACTGAGTATGACCTTTAAGTTGATATATTAGATATTGGAAATACAATCATAAACAAAGTATGATAACTATTAAAGCAACATGGTACAAAATACTTACTGGGTTAGGTATATGAGCGGATGACAGTGGACTGATTTTGACGCACACAATTATCAGTCCCGTGTGATCTTTATCGTGCCTAATATCCAATGAGAATTGTTATCTCCTATTCGATGTTATTTTTAAGTGAGTCCCATGTGCTCTTTATAATGCCTGATATCGAATGTGTATTGTTATTTTCTATTCGATATCCTTTATAACGAATGCCGAGAGTTGTTTTTGTATCAGTTTTTCTTCCGGCCCACGGCGCTGATGGTCCAAACTATGTAGAATAATTGCATTTGATATTTATCCAGTGCATGTAAATACCATTCGATGGAATAAAACACTTTTGTGTTTAATTGGAATAGGGAGAAAAAGGGGAAGTCGGTCCCCGCGGCAAGCGCGGTCACCCTGGGCCCCCAGGACCAAGGGGCCCTCCAGGACTTCCAGGGCCTCCAGGAACACCCGGCACAGACGGATCGTCGGGTGATATAGGACTACCCGGATGGACAGTAAGAATAATAATGATATTAACTTCGCACTTACAGCCCCACACTAGGATTTCCTGTATCGTGGATGCCATGGACACATACAAATATCCGTCTGAAAAGATGACAGTTAATGCCCTTACACTCATATAAGCCACAAGCGTGGCAACTTCAAATGATATGATAATGTGTGTGACATTTCCCAATCAGCACCAATATGTTTAGTCAGGTCACAATAATCAACCAATAGCAATTGAGTCGCATATGCCACTATTGGTTTATACGAGCCACACGTCAAATAACTGATAGGCACATTCCTCTACTTGGCTCTTTTTCCGTGACACGTCACGTCACGTGACTACGTCATATTTGAAGTTGGTCGTGGGTGCGCATACTGCGTATACTGTCCAGAGGTTGTAGTAACCATAAAATTTATCAAATACAAAAAAGGCGGCTAAGAGTGAAATAAAAAAGTAACCGATAAGTCTTATAATAAATCACTAATGGAACGCGACGAAACAACGTGAAGTAACGGAACGCTAAAAAATAAAACCCTCCCATGAAACTTGCGAGTGCAAAAACTTTGTCCGCCATTTATTCCTTACTTCGGGGATAAAAAAATAAAACAAAGAGGAACAAGTTATGAAACTCATCAATCAATTTTAGGGAGGTATAAAAAGGACATTTATTATAGGGTCCACCTGGCGCAGTCGGTCAGCCTGGACCGGTGGGGCCTAAAGGGGAAAAAGGTGATCCTGGCATCGCGCCAGCGGACCTTGTCAAGGTAATATTAAATAATTTTAAAACAACCGTAACGGTTCCGTAGGTAAAACGGGACCCTATTTACTAATATGATTTTTTTTGCCGTTTTTATAGATAATAGTACCCTTTGTGCACGTCTGACTCACATTTGGCTGGTTGTATTTAAAAACTTCAACTTAATATAATTTTCTAAACCATTACAGCCGTATTTAAGGAATTAATAACACCAATATTATATTTATAGTGTGACTTGTAATAATATTAAAATTGATTGCTTACCCAAAGGTGAAAGGCGAGAAGGGGGATAGAGGTTTTGACGGGTCTCCTGGAGTACCAGGTAAGGATGGACCAAGAGGACCGCCCGGTCCCGCCGGGGCGCCCGCAAGCAATGTCCAGTACTTACCTGTCCCCGGGCCTCCGGGACCTCCGGGTCCGCCAGGGTCCCCTGGGGGTCCGTTCAACGAAGTGCCGATCGACACATTGACTGATAGTCCTGGGATTAATCGACGCGAGCCAGGCACAGGTGGGTCATTAAGGGAATTATTTCCTCCTCTAATATTCCTGCTTTTCGTGTTTTTGCCAATTAATGTGCGCTCATTTTCTTGATACGTCATAATCTTATAAATGTGCTAGATGCAAGAAGTATATTCTCGGGGGCTTAGTATATCTATGTATGATCCTTGTTGACAATTCATGACTCTTTTAAAGAATTGCTATATATCGGTTTAAGGATATTTGATGTCAAAATGGGCAAATCATGTCAGTCCGCGGCCAGATCCAAATTTACAATTCTGTGTCTCTAAAAACAGCGGATGAAACCATAATTACAGAAATATCAGGGCCATAACAAATGATTACCTCAATTGAAACCGATTTCTCTTGTTTCCATAATTTCATAACACTCAGCTGGCCGACGACGAAAATTCATTTTGGATTAGGCTGTTTATTCACGATAGGTATTCACTCCGATCCTTATTCGATTTGCATTTTCTTTTGCCGATCTCTTTGAAAGTTTTTCACTTAAGGCGACTGTAAATAAAAGGTGTGAAGTGGAAATGGAATTCGAATTGGAATTAGCTTAAGGACTTCTATTAGATTGCTCTGAACTGGAAAATG
>DWQL01001127.1:0-12258 GCA_018231265.1 Noctuana haematospila | reverse complement strand
TACTCCACCACGCTGCTCCAATGCGGATTGGTGGAGATACGGGTTAGTGGCCAACCCGTGTCGGATGTTGTCAAAACCCCCCAAAGGGCCTCCGACCAGGTTTAATATCTGTATAATTTTATGCAATTGTAATTTAAACCTTGATTTTTAAAAACCTGCCATTTTACACATTTTCCTACAACAAAATTCGCTGTACGCAATCTCTGTCTGAACTTAGCCTGTGAAGTTCTAATATACATATCGCATTTCCGCTTGATTTAGGGGTTAGTGGGGTAGCGTGGTCGAGTAAACACTTACCTACTTGTTGATGTGAGGGGCTCACATATGGTACATACTCGTAAATGGGTTTATTATGGTGTTTACTGCTTTACTGGAACGGTTTGGCTATCTGTTCGTAAAATAGACCATCGGTATTGCCTTCGCTATCTATACTAAGATAATAAAGTTAAATAATTCTTTTGTTTGTTTGTTTGAACGCGCTAATCTTTGGAACTACAAGACGGATTTGAAAAATTGTTTTTGTGTATCATAGCTACATTCATGAGGAAGGTTATAGTCTATCAAGCATTACGTTGCAATTTTTAACCCGGGTTAAACCGCGGGACACAGCTAGTAGGTACACAATACAGGAACCATGGAGCTTACTGGTAATCGTTAACGATGAGTAACCAAACCTCAGCTGCAATACCGCGAAACCATAATGAGTGAGAACGGTACTTCGCTGGGAACAGAGACCTTAGTGGCGCATAGTACCTACTCGTTGGTTTGTTTCCAGTGGCTGATTTACTGCACAGAACGTGCCATTAGCTGCCCTGGCTAATTCGTAACGGTGATTTAGGTTAGAATTATTGTTCACTTTTGTGTTGAACTGGAAGTATATTATTCATGCTGCATCAATACTAGTTTGGGATCGGTATGCTCCGAACAAACTTTTGTATTAAACTTTCGTAGTAAACGAGCATGCGGGCCACCCCAGCGGGCTGTTTGCTAGGATTCAACGCTAAAACAAGCAATTATTATAAGCAAAAATAAAGACATGGCCTATATTGCTCTAGGTTGAAATAAGCCAGTTCTTAATGACTGACTAGGACTACTTTGAAATAATCTTAGGCATATTTTTGAAAATTCTCATATCAACAAAACGTCGGGTTATTTAAATCTTACGCATATTTTTGAAAATTCTCATAATATCAAAAAAACGTCGCCTTCACAGTCTTTGACAGCGCACTATTTGTGTTCCTCTGGTCTTACTCCTATAGGTACTTTTATTTTTATTATAAAGCGATCTCTAAAATCTTCTTATCATTTCGATAAGTATAGGTACCATTCACGTTTTCTAATTGTGCTCTCAATATAGATGGACCAAGGTCACCTACTCATCATCTCTGTAATTATGGACCGTTCTCAGATAATACAATTTGTTTAATAGATTGAATGCTTCTATTTTTTTCTGTCGTTTTTGTGTAGTTTTGAACAATTTAGTTTTAAATGATGACCATTTAAGTCACTTACTGATGTATATTATTTCTATGTATACAGCAATATAATGTATATGTAGGAGACGTTTTAGGTACTTATAAGCACTGAGAAGAAATACAACGATATTTAATGTCCGTTAAAATTGCAATAGAAGAAAAATTCATATGACATAGGTATACCTAATTAGAAAGCTTTTAAATTTGAATAAGGCACGAAAGTATAAACTTCAAAATGTTCATCATAATGCCTTTCATAGTCTTACATCGTTAACTTGATTAATAGTTTAACGACTTAAATAAAGCTGTCACATATGAAAGCTTAGACAAATAGCAGTAAACGTATAATTCTGAGTCGCACGGTGTGAGTTTGCGGCTTGCGGCTTGCGGCTTGCGGCTTGCGGCTTGCGGCTTGCGGCTGCGAAACACTTGAAGCCAATAGAGCTGACATAGGTTGTAAGGTATTGTGCAAAATAGTCAATTACTTAGTGAAAGAACTTTTTAATTGGGGTTAATTAAACTTGTACGTTTTATTGAATGATATTGTAACTTATTGTTTCTTGTGTTAAGTATAAGCTAAGTTAATGTAAAGAATCATTACAAAAGTTACATTGCCTACTACATACTACATTGCCATAAAATTTATATTTACAAAGTAAAGTGACACGATAAAATGAAATATGAACGACGAAAGTGATTTACGCCTATCATTATTTATGTACAGGCAGGCTAATATCAGAAGTAGAGAAAACAAAATCGAACAAAATTTATGCGTGCGGTCGTGAAACGCAAGGCCACGCGGTCATAAGAAACTCGAGAAAGAAATCTACTACTCACAGGGCCATAGGGCATTGGAAATCAGTGCAATAAATTTATATTAATATCTATATGAATACTCTCAGTATGAATTGGCTGTTCAAAATGTTAGTTTATAATTAAGGAGGCAGTCGGAGAATTTGGTATTGACCTTGTTACTCGTTGAACTGTGCAGTTGTACTAAAAACTTTTGAACTGTGTTGTTAATAAATTTATAAACTCTTCGTAAGAACAACAAAGATAACATTTTGATCGGTAGTTTGCAACAAAACAAAATAAAATTTTTATACTTATTGTTCTCTAAGTTAAATTAGAAAATGTAGTTCGAAGGTAGTGACCATTAGTCTATGAACTTAATTTGTCCACATCGGATGGCCCTAGCAATAACATACAAATTGTTTCCATGCCCCATGTCGATTGCGCAATCTGGAACAATTGACATATAAGTATCGGTTACGGGCCGTCAATGCTCCCATGAAAGAGAAAGTCGAAAATTACAAGACGAGCGAAATTCAACGGCGATTTAGGGCCATACAGGAAAAGAGGTTTAGGTTAATCGACGCAAATTGGCCGAAGAGCAACCGTGAACGCTTAACTGCGTCTTAGCCTACCAGAACTAATGTTTTGTTTTAAGTTTTTGCTTGGAAAATGGCTGCATCTTAGGGCATTCATATAATATGTCGTACCGGACGACATTAAAAATGAAATAGAGTAATTTGCGATCATGTTTTATATCCTGGAATGATCTCATACTACATACTAAAGTTGGCTATAAATGACTAATTTTCTGTTGTACATAACATTGTTTTTTTTCGTGTTTATACAAACAATTATCCACGCTTACACAAGCAACAGCGAGCAGAGTTATTAAAATTCAATGAAGGAATGTTAAATGCTTTCAAAGCGTCAAGTTATCGTTTTATCGCCTTTCGAAGACAGAGCACGAATCAATTATTGTCGCGCCATCGATAAATCCAGCAGAGTATTAGAATTAAGATTTGAATTCACGCTTCATTCGATTTATGGATCACGTTGTGCGGAAACAATTAAGTCTGGACAGACTGGACTCACCTGTGACAGTAAAATTATCTTACACACCACTAAATTGAATAGAAGCAGTTAATAATCTCGCGCTTTCCTTCCTTGACAAATGGGAGGATGCGGAAACGTTTAGATATTGATATAGTAGCGTAAAGTCCGGTATTAGTCTCACTTGTTCACTACTGCGAGATTGTAATTAGCTATTCAAGAAGTTATTTATTGTTGTAATATACACGGCTGTTATGAAATATCAAGGAACATAGACAGATCAAAGCCCCCGTTAGGTCACCGATAAGAACAGCTTAGGCGCTGATTACTTTGATATGCTGTGAAATGCCAAGCAAGATTAGCTTTCACTGTAGTATGAACGGTATTGATTAATTATAATGTGCATTAGAATTGGTGAGCTCGATGATCTCAACTAAAGGGTTCACCGTCACTAAATTTACGATTGAATTCTGTTAATTATACGCCTTTGTTTGTATTAATAGGCAAATATTGCTCTACATTTAAAAGGCTTTCGAGTTCAATGTTGATTTGTGTGTGAGCCCGTTGCTTATGTCTTCCTAATTTGTGCAGAGGCGTGTATCAGTTATCGTTTGAAAGACAGAAAAAAACATAGAAAACAAGCAAACGGAGGTTCTATTGCTTGTTGTTAACAGAAATTTTCACATTGTTAATTTATTTTCCTGTAAACAGAATAATATTTTGTTATGATACTTTAATAAATACAGTAAGTATTAAAGTAAAAGAAATATTGCATCGACACAGATGCGAAAATCTATTTGTTTAACATAATTAGTGTAACATTAATGGTTTGTAACACTATATTTCAAACGTACGCGAGTTAGCGTATGAAAGCAACGCTGTTATTACATTACAGGAATAGGAACCGAACAATGAAGTACGTCGACGTGAAAGTGTGAGCTAATACAACGTCTGCGCCTATAACGCAGAGGTAATAACGTGTGGCTCTGATGGATTACAGAAGTTAAGTGGAAGAAACTTCACTGTTACATTTCGGGAAAAACTAAGATGGTTATGCGAAAAAAATCACAGATATAAAATACAATTGAATGAGTTCATATTTATAAAGATATAATGTCGGTGACGTGCAAGGTACATATTTATCGTAATGTAGAACATTTAAACATGCTGTGTAAACTTAACAAAGAAAACTTCAGAAATCTAATAATACAACCTTAATCTTTGGATGAAAGCAACTAAAGCCCTAGTCCGTTACGCTGACCAAGAGTGGATGGTAGATGGACTGATCCCAGAAGTCATTAAATAAAACGTCGATGACATCGTGCCGACCTACTGCAATTCACAACTTACAAAACCGGAAATAGTTTAAAATTATATTATTAATTCTACCAAGCTTGTTCTACATTTCCTAGTATTTGTGAAAATTTTTGCGCAACGACACCAGCCCACCTTCCGGCACCCTTACAAATGCTTGGGACCGCGAAAACTGTGTTCCTGCGCCGTTATCGACTTGTAATGTGAGACTTAGTATCGTGTTATCTCTCTCTCCAGCATTGCCTGCATAGGCTTTTATTCAGTTCAACTCTAGAAAAAACCATACCAACAAGCATAGATGTCGATAGCAAAGATGCCGTAAACACTCTCGCAATATTTATAACTAATCACTGGTTTGCTATATCCATCGTCCGTTTCTCAAGTTATTGCACTTGGCCTTAATTCATACTGTACTCAGGGTTGTCCGATGTCCGGTTTTCACTCGGACACTCAGATATTTCCGTGCCTTGTTCAATAGAAAGATAATTTTGAAGCGTTGGTTGTTTAATCTAGACACATTTTCATGGACTCTATAAGTCCCAGGATTTCCATTAGTACCTAATTTAATCAAATTATATTTCAATTTGATAATTTAACACGCCTCCGTTTTGTGTGATTGAATGTTTTATCCATGTTGTTATCATCTGTTCACATTATTATTGCCCCGACTGCAAGAGACAGTAATGTTTTATTAATTCTAATTCAATAATAAACAGTCTCATAGCATGTTCTTGAATATTGTGTTATGTTTACGCTATTGCAAAGCAACTAGTATCATAATTTATATTACAGTCTGTAAACAACCCTGCACCACCGGCGTTTAGTCCTATATAAGCAAGGTTTATTGACCGTCGATCGATATATTATCTGACAGCGCATTATCATCGCTTATGAACCCTCCCCCGAGATAGGTAGTCTGTATACTACTAATATTAATGTTATCTATCAGCTGCTATCGTGTTTTTAGAAATTTCTTTTTTAGGTAAATACTACCGTTGTTAACGTACTAATAATTCCGTTTCATCAAATTTATTATACTCTTAGGTTTCCGAAACAAGTTCTGGAGCAGATATTCCAATAGAAATTACGTTATTCCGAGATAAATTAAATTACCTTTTCTTCTGCTCAATTCTTTCTATTGAAATAATTCAAGGTAATTATTTGTCCGCATGTTAATTACGAATTACGATACCTCTTTAACACTTCTATTGCGGAAAGGGATTTTAATTAATGGTCAGACAAGCATAAAATCACATTACATCCGCTACACTTAACATAACACCATTCACCATCGTCTTAATACAATAAAGTAGGAAATCCAATATACACTGTTTAGTATAAGATTACGTACCTACAAAACTAATGGAACAATTTCACGGATATGATATCATGCCAAATCACCAGCCATTTTAGATATATTCCTAAATTGATTTCAATTACTGTTCCAGTGACTTACAAATTAGAAGGGAGCAATTCGTATTTGTATCACAAATTGAACTCACAAAGAGATGAAAATTTGTTACACTAATTGACCTATACTTGTTGGTCCATTTCTTGGTTGATACGTCCAATGAAATGATTGTGATGGATATTTTAGGGCCACAATATCAAGTAATAGAAATAGTACTTGATCTTTTACCATTTTATTTCCAAAGGTATTTTGAACTTCTTCGTGAAACGCCAAGTTGACTACAAATTTTTCTAATAAAATAAATTCTAATGGAAACACTTACGTTCAAGTTTCAGTGAAAATTTCATCAATGATCGTGATTAAGACACATTTGTACACTAGATCTACCAGTAGAGAATGCCGGAATGTATAATTATAATATGATGTGTATTCATTCATTCATACATCTACATATTATTTTTCTAATTATTCACTTTCATAAAAGTAATACACTTTTCTAATCGTTTCACGTTGACAGTTCTGCCATCGCTCCATTATCGTTTATTTCCAAAAATTATGGTGTATAGTCAACGTTAAACAAAAGCTGAGTAAATAAGCTCGTTCGATGCAATTTAATACCTCGTTAGCGGTCCAGTGGCTGGAATACTAATTAACTGTAAACCGGTCCACGATATTGTCAGCAGACGCGATTTTCACACTGTCGGTAGCACGTGGTTGGACCGTTATCGATCGAGCTATGCTAAAATAACTTTTTTGATTGAATATCAAGAATTTTCAACTACGATAAAATAGTTCAAGTATTGTTAATTTCTTGTTTCATTCAATCAACGATAGTACTCGTAATACATTTTTGCTAATTGTAAGGCGTAATTTTTGTGTTCGCGAACCGACATCCTCTAAATAGGTCAATGGCATTTGGTCTGAGTGCCAGTGGAGTCTCGAAAATTAATAGACTCGACTGTATGACTCACTAGTCACTCTGCACCGAGAATGATCTCATTGAACGATACGTTGCCTGTGCCGGCAACACGCGTACTCGTTATTTCCTTGTAGAATTTTGACTGGTAATATTTTTTGCTTTGGATTGGTTGTGTTATTTTTGATTGAGCTGATCTCAACGTTAATTTTTTGTTATTCATTTTTAGTTGTTTACATAGTTACAAAATTAATTCATTGGAATCAGCTACTTGCTGTTTTAATCCTTAATTGATGGTTAAGATCGTAACTGTATAAATTGTCAGGTCTCTCTTATTTTTTAACCGACTTCAAAAAAGGAAAAGGTACATTCGGACCTTTTTTATTTACATAAGGTTGTAAGCTTAGAATTTTGTTAAGGTATTTCACGATCAAAATATTCCAAACAATAGAAATAAAAAACTTTTTCAGACAACTATTTTAAACGGCTCTTTTTAATACATCTAAAACTTCCGACTTGTTATGGATTACTTATAATAAGCATCAAGTCAATGTTAAACCTCTGATGATGTCAGAAAACGCTTTAAATCTATGCGTGCAGGGATTGAACGTTATTAAGTTTATAATCATAGTGCAAGGTTAAAAACGTCTAAATGTCTATTTTTTGCAATCTGACCTTACCAGATGAATGCTGTAGGAAGTAATGGTTAGCGATTTAGCCAAAAATAATTAACGCAACTTGTTGCACCTTTAAAAAAAATGAAAACTAACTTAAACTTACTTACTTATTTGTATTAGAAAAATTTACATGAAAAGAGAATTAATAAAAAAAGGGGCAGTTTTTAGATAAAGGTATCGTAGTTAATATAGGTTTAAGTCATTTTACAAAATAACGTAACGTACTCGTAAATAACAAAAGTCATTTTTCGTTGTTTTAATGTGTCTTTTTTGCCGTGAAAGTGCGATTTATTGTTGACTATAAGTTTATATAAGAACACAGTAATTTTAATTTACATCCGCGATTTATTGTCGTAGCGCCTTATGCTACTTTCCCAGCTTCCGTTTGACCTCGATCATGAATTCCTAAGCTTTACCATCTGAATAGAGCAAAACGCTCATTATATTAATTGTTAAAGGATGCCTTAAATCCGGGAACTCATTATGCACATACGTGGATTCTTTGACATTTGATAGCCTTTTAGCTTCCCGTTTTTTTTCAAATCTTACCGCCTGGGAAAGTAAGAGTAAAAGTACAGTTTTGAGTATTTGGACATTTCTTGAAAACTATTTTCACTCTAGATTCTGGTCCAATTACGAAATCGCCGCTTAATATAAGAAGTTTCACTTGAAAAATTCACAGAAATTTTTATTAAATTTAAATATCCATATCATCGCCAATCAGAAGTTCTCGATCACTTAACTCAACAGTTACATAAAATAACTTTACGAAATATTTGTTTTATAATTCTGCAGCACTCGTGCGTGCGTAATAATTGTTTATTACATTAATCAAAAGTATGATCTTATCGACTGACATCTAAAATACATAAACATTTAAGCTATTTATTTTTATTCATGGCCTGAGATCTGACGTCATCGCTTCTCTATGTAATACTGCCAGAATCAAGAAGTTTTATCTTAGTTTGATATTTGTTAGAGATTACAGTAATATTTCTAAGAAAATATTTACCTGGTGGTCGCTTGTTTATCTTAGAAAGCTGGTAGCCTTAACTATAAAAGCAAATATTTCAATTCCTTAACAAATAGGTTGGGTCGGAAAAAAATTAAATCTCTTCTTTTTTATTTTCAGTTCTATCATATGGAGAATTATGACCGACTTCATATAATTCAAAATTTCTATAGAAAACAAGGAAACTATAGAGTAACAGATTGTTACAACTATAATAAAATGTAATGTTTAAAATTATTATGGAATAACCTGGTCTAATTATGCACATAAGGAACACTTGCAAAGTTATCCGTATTACGGAAGCACTAGTTTTATTAAACTTGTACTCGATCTAGACCTCCCACGTGCCGAACGAGACAGCACAATCGTGATTATGTATGGCGATGCAAAAGGTAGTGTAATGTTGCTTACGCGGCTTGGGACTACGACCAGCGTTGCAAGTAATTCAAATATATTCTCTTATTTGATTCCTTTTTGAATTGAGTTATTTAGATACTCCACTCTTTCTTACTTCTTTCGATACTGCATGATTTTTAATTTTTCAAGTTTATTAGCTGTTAAATTGTTAGTTTTTTATGAACATACATCTTTTTTTTTCATCTTATCTTTTATAAACTTTCATAATACTTTAAAGCTTTGTTGATGTTCTATTTACTTACTTGATTTGACGGCATCAGATATTGCAACACTAGACCGCAGACACGAACAACTTAGCTCAAAACCTAACATGGCACAGGCATTAAGCTGACGTTGAAACAGACAAAATAGCTCAATTTGTCTTTTACGCCGTAAGTGGCTTCATGATTTAGAATCTCGACTACGCCCACCCGTGTTACAGAAGGGAACTACTAAATCTCTGGAATGGTTACACTGACTACTGGCGAATTAGCGTCACCGGTCTGACTTGCGGATGGTAATCGTAGAAATTTGTGAGGCTTCCGTGAAAGAGTACACGTATTTTGTTCTTGGTTAATGAATAATTAGAATTGTGGTGCACTTGCTTGTCGCTAACAGTTGTCCTCAACTTTTCAGTCTTCGCTGTCTTTAGCTTAACAGTAACACTATGTCAGAGTTATCTTTATACAACAAAATATCTTTGCATCCCACACCGGCAAAAGGAACACAGGTCGTGACATATTTAATACTGCCTTATTAAAATCTCTTTCAGCGATTATAAATAAATAGAAATATTTATGATGACAAACTTGTGGGCACTAGCTTTAAGTCATCAAGTAACACTTTGAAATAAGATACGGCTAACCAATCAAAGCCATTGCTTTCTCTACGATTTATTCATACGGCACGGACTTGTCGTTTTCACTGATGAATTATTGTTATGAGCTTATGGAACAAGCTGTCATTGTAAGCTCTAACTTTGAACGGTCCTAACCGTATATTAAATTTAGTTTTAGTATCATTACAACATTATCGTTGATCATTACAACATTTATGTCGTTAATATTTTAATTTTCATAATCTGCACAACACTGCTCTTTTATTTATATGCGGAGGATGTTAATGTAATATTGTAACGTTATTCATGTTATATTTCGCTATTCTAATTTCATTCTATATTATAGTATGGTGTTTTCGCACACACGTACTTGATGACTCATAGAATAATACAGTATTATTGTAAATATAGATAATACTTCATATCAGCGATTTGCAATCGTCTATAAACTATATTATTATGTTAACTGTACTAACTTACAAATCTCACAATTCAGCAATCACACAAACCTATGATCCTTCTTAGCTGTCCTTCATTCTGTGTAAAATTATATTCCTTTGATCCGAAACATGATGTATTAGTGTTATAAATGCTATAATCCGACACGTGGGTAGTTAACTATACGCGTTCGCGAAGATCGTAAATGCATTAGTAAATAATGCGTAGGTTCCGTTGATTAGATGTAATTTTACTTTTAGACGAGGTGAACAACCCGGCGTGTGTTTATACGAAATGCTAATGATCTCATCTGGGTGGTTTTGGTATAGAATTGCTATGCCGATTTTATGAGCGAACAACGACAACAACAATTGAATTAGTTGCACGATCTAGTTCCACAATCGCAACAGATTTTTAAGTTTTTAAGTAACTGTAAACAAACCTTAATTTGTATTAATTGTCATTAGACACTGTTTCGTCGAAGGTCACGCAAAAATAGTTGATATTTCTGACGTGTCAATATTTAATTTTTGTTTTCATCTAATTTTGCTGTCTAATTTTGTCTTTCACTTACCATACAATGTATGATATGATTGACCGTGGCCTACATCTAACGTGAGATATTTGAAGACCAATAAGTGCTATCTAATTATTAACATTACATACTTGCAATTATTTTAATTCTGCAGTGCTTTGTTCTGCTGCTGTGTGTTAATCTCTGAATACAATTTCGTAGGCAAATTGCTATGTCCCTTCCACGGCAAGCATTGAAGGTCTCTCAGTTGTTGCATTAGTCATTGCGTTGAGATGATCTTTACCAAGTACTTACGAGTTGGTACTCAAATAATAATCGTAATTCGCTTAAAAGCAGATTCTTCGTTCAATATTAACATAAGCAAGTGTTACATGCATTAGATCATTGATAGTGTTAACGGACAAATAGCTATTTGTTACTTTTATAACTGCGATATGTATTAATGTTCTTTCGTAATTGCAATTATCGCTACTAAAATTTACCATTTTCTTTTTTACCTTTAAATATTACAATCTTAAGTTACGAGTACTAGCCGCAATCCAAATAATTGCATGTTGCATAATCGTTTCCTGATGCTTTGCATTTCTTCGATGCACTCTATCATTACTCCATTATCAATGTCGTTTCGCTGTACTTCGATCATTTATCAAATGTACTCTTATGATGTGATAATTTCAACATTGGCAAATGATCGATCACTATCTGTGACATGTAAATTACAATAGATATCCAGAAATTATTTTAATCGTCATTAAAGCTTTTAATGTCATCAAAATCTCTCGATCTATTGATTTAAAACGTTTTAAAGTACCACTTTTGAATTAGAAGAATTTTAAACTATTGAACAGTAACATAATTGTTTTCAACTTCTCACCCAAACAAAACCTTTTGCTATGTTCAGTACATTTACATTCTTATATTGCCGTATTGTTTGAACCACAAATTCCTGCGCACCTGGTTTTATGCGACCAATGTTACTGGTCTGGATTCCGTGTTTAAACTCAATGTCAGGCATACATTTCCTCTTTCCTTAGAACAAAAATCGAGTAAACAGTGCTAAATCAGCCATGGAATCGGAAATGGGACGGGTGTGTTGTTCAAACAATGGTGCAGAGGTGGTAAAGGTTTTTGAACTCTTGGGCTCTAGCACAATAGTTACTGTACTGTTTAGTTAAGACTTCAATTAAATTTTGAAATGTTGACTCTAACAATGAATTGTGATTTCTTTGTTACAGGTAAGAATGCTGTTACATTGTTCCTATTGGATGGATAGGAGGGTAAATACGTTTACAATTTGTTGTCATGATTCCTGTAATTGTGGGAGTGTTTAATACATTCACTGCCACCGACGCATATGTGCGTTTAGTAAGCAAACACTGTATGCCTTAGACGCGCATTCGC
>DWQL01001126.1:0-12262 GCA_018231265.1 Noctuana haematospila | reverse complement strand
AGCCCCCCCGAGTAGAAATTTCGAAAAAATATTTAATGTACAGAAAAAATATTTCTACAGTCTTATTATAGTATAGAAGATAATTATAAATCGCGTTACGAAAAACTTCCAGTCGGAAAACAAACAAAAAAATACAGTCGAATTGAGAACCTGCTGCTTTTTTTTTTGGAGTCGGTTAAATAACATACACAAAGACAATTACATAAGCACCCTGACCGAGAACAGAAATAAAAATTTGTCATATGTGTTTCTGTCTCGCCGGGAATTAAATCCAGGACCTTTCGAATGGCAGACCAACATGGTAACTAGTGTAACTACTAAACCATACGGGTCGTCGACTTATTCGTCGTATTAAATTGACTTCGATTTGACTTTTTTAAATTTATTTTTTACAACATTATTTCTCTACCAGGTGTCCAAGTAATGGAAATAAGCAACTAATTAAAAGGCTTTGCGAGAGCCGAAATCTAATACTGTTGAGTACAGTGTTGTTATAATTATTAGCTATCTCATAATGCCTACGGCGAAAAGTCCAGTCAAAACAAGGGAGAACAACCTCCTTATGAAAGCTAACTTTTGTATTATTGTTATAGACTTTTTTATATAAGGGGTTAAATATACTATACATCTTCCTCGGGGTTCATTTTTCACATCGAAGTTTCTCTAATTACAAAAGGGCCCTCACGGAGCTTTTATAACGTTAATTAGTCGTATCCACTTCTAAAACAGCATTTTTCTAAAACGGCTTTTTTCTCCCGGCCTACCTTAGCCACAAAAGCGCCTAAAGCCGATGTACCGTGTATTTGACGTTCATCGAGTGTATACAAATACCTTATGATGAATAAAAATGTTTTTATTTTTATTTATTTATTTATTTATGTACTGACTTCTACAACATTTTATTTTTACATTATGTAATATTATTTATTTATTAAAAAATACTTAAAAGTATAATATTAACACTTGCTTATCCCCGTGGTTTTGTGCGCGTGAACTTTAGAATCGGGCCATTATTTTTATTTCTAATCAGGATCCTTTATATCAATTTACCTCCTATCCTAATATAATCCTATATCCTATCCTAATCCTATATATTAATTTATTCAGAAATGAGAAAATTCCATATTAACTTCACCCCCCTATTTTACCCCCTAAGGGTTGAATTTCTAAAAATTCTTTCTTAGTGCTCACTTACGAGTACATCATGAAAATGTAAAATATTATGATGATTATAATTATTAAAGTAACTTCCAAATACATGTAACGCATTTTTTATATATTCACAAAAATAAGTTAAAAACCAATGTTTTACTTGGTCGCCACTAAAAGTAAGCGCAAACTATTTCATAATATGTATTAACATTTCGTGACAAAATTATTTTCTTGTTGATTATACCCACAATTATTTATCAATTTAAGTAATGATAGCTGCATTTACGCGCGCGGCGCACTTCGGCTTAATGACTTCAATTAGGGAATCATTTTTAAAACGATCTAGCTGTCAGATCACTATAGAATCATGGTTATAATCTTTTTTATGGTGTGGTGTCTATAAAGTTAGCTGCCATGAAGTCTATTTGTTAACTTATCCCTGTAGAGTTAGTAGAGCTTATCTTGTATGAGAAATGTTAAAGTTGAGATATTAAATTGTGTTTACAGGTGGTAGAACTAATACAGTTCGCCTAGGGATGAACCCAGGACCCTTCGAAGTACGGACCAATATAACCACTACACAACACAGGTCGTCAACTGTTTATTTACTCTATTTTGTTCAAGTCACAAAATTTTTTACCAACTTTAAAAAAGCAAGAGGTTTTCAATTCGTGCGCATTTTTTATGTATGTTACCTCATTCATAACTTTGGACTGAGAGAACCGATTTTGATGATTCTTTTTATATTTTAAAGCTGGTACTTCATGTGTGGTTTCATTTCAATTTGGTGCAGTTCTGAAACCACTGAAGTCAGGTTTTTGGGCAATAATTAATTAATTAACTCCGTGATTTGTAGCGCCATCTAGTAGCAAATGATAATAATTTCATTCCCCACGCTACGTTGAAGTAACGTAGCGATACTTTATCGTGGTAAGCGGTAGCACTCTCATAGTTTATTTGTAGCAGCGGTAGTTACATAAAAACCGGTCAAGATTAGATATTGAAGCCTTTGTCATTAGATATCGGAGGCAAAAAGTGACGCTGGGTTAGGGTTGGTACTATTAATCAAGTTAAAATAAAACAGAGATAAAGCTAAAATGAAAGAAATAACTTTTAATAATTACAGACTTCAATAAAGTCTGTGCCATGTTTCTGTAACTATACAAACAGGTATACCTATAGTATTGTTTATATTTTATTAGTAAAACATAATTATCGTAAACCCATTACAAAATATAAATACAACTTATTTAAAACAATAACTAATATTATATAATAATATGTCAGATGTTGTCAAACCGCCCAAAGGGTCTTCGACCAGGTTTAACAACTGTTATCTATCGATAACAAGCGGGGACGGCTTAACGTGCCCTCCGAAGCACGGAAGCGCGCATGTGATGTCACTATCGGTCACCCATTCGAGTTCCGACCGCTCCCGACGTTGCTTAAGGCGCAGTGTTGAATATAATGAATGAGTATGATGAAGTTTATTGGTTATTTTTTTCAACATCCCAAAATGTGTCGATTACCGTAAAGAGGACCTGAAAGAACTAGATTTGACTACCGGTCGCCCCTTAAGCGAGTATCGTGAGTAGGTATTGTGACCGCATCTCGGAAAACTTGTAAGCGATAATCGGTTGTGCGTACGCATAACTGGAATGACATTATTATTTCATAAATTTTTCAAATAGATCAGTGCATGGGCATTGTACGCTAAAACAAAGGGTCACAACACCTATTCGGCTAACAAAACTTGTCAATTTTTAATTTGAATAAACTATCCTTACTTTTATGTGTACCTAATGAAAATTAGGTATTATTACTATATTAGGTACTAGCTGTGCCCCACGGTTTCACCCTTGTCAAAAAAAAATCCCAACATTTCCCTTCACTGCTCTGCTCCTATTGATTGTAGTGTGATGAAAATTATACTATAACCAGCTCAGTAGTATGACAAATAATTGTATCAAGTTTCGTTAAAATCTGTCAAGTAGTTTCTGTTTCTATAACGCTTATATACAGACAGACAGACAAAAATTTTACTGATTGCATTTTTGGCATCAATATTGATCTTGTATCACCCCCTGATAGTTATTTTGGAAATATATTCCATGTACAGAATTGACCTCTACAGATTTATTATAAGTATATAGATTTCTATGTAATCTATTTAGATTACATTATTGGTGCCATAGTAACGCATTTAAAAATGAATACTATGTACAAGTGCTAAGTAGTTAAACATATTAGGAACCCACTGATACAATATTATTTACAGAATTTTTCAATTTTATTACACTATCATTGTTTAGAAGTGACTGCAGCTGCACACATTGTGGTAGGTAAGTAATAGTATAATGTGTATTGGGGTAGGTTGTCATTTCTAATAAATATTTATTGTTATATTTAGGTACATGTACACCTTATGATAACTAAATTTTTTTGACTTTTTGACATGTTTATTTTTGGAGTTTGGAAGCCTATGGACTGAAACAGAATCCAAGATTTCTAAATCTGTCTGACATCAGGGAGAAAAGACATCTGTAAAAATTGAGTTACCTACTTGTTTACTACTTCTGTTTAATTATTGTCTGTATTTACTTAATTATTATTGGAACAACTTATCTACAACTTTAAGTTCTATAACACTGAATGGGATGTTAGTTAAATCCAAATTTATGCACCACAATATTTTTAACTTGAACATCTTTAAATTATTATATTACCAAAGCTTTTATGGAGGGTTACTGTTCTCTAAATGTGTCTTTTGTATTATAGTCCTTTCATTCTACTTTTCAAAGAATTTTGATTCTTAACTTAGTTATATAATATTAAAAACCTTGCCTTGCTGTCATTTTATAGTTATGACACACAAAAGGTACAAAAACAGACAACATAATTTTACTAACCACCAACAAAGAGTCTACTAGAATAGGTAATTAATAGTAATAATCGTACCAAAATTATTACACTGGTTGGCTTATTAAATGCTAACAGAAAAAAATAACCAATGAATATGTAAATTTGTTTTGCATGCTTATAATTTCCTGGTAAACAATATTATGGAATTGATTTCAAAACGAAATGTGTGTGGGAAATTCATATGAAGTATATCATTATTATTTTAACTTTAAGTAACTACTAACTATCTATTAAGCAAAATACTGAGATAAAAAATAAATAGGTACCTAACATAGCCTAATGTTATTGTATTTGTGCCTAACGCCTATGCTTAATAAAAAGTTATTATAACTTATTATAAATTAAATAGTAAGTTGTTCATAAGTAGGTGTACTGGTGGAGTACTGATAGTGATTTTAGAACCACTTAGTTCTACATAGTACATCATTCCAACTGGTTATTTTGATGTGTTTTCTTGTGTATGTTGCAACCTTATAATCACGGCTGCCAGATGTAACTTTACAAACTTTAATTTTGTGTACAATAAACATAATTAATAATTAGTTACTGATTGTAATTATGTTTATTACTTTATACTTGCTTTTATACCTATGTAGGTTTAAAAAAAATTAAATGTTTACATGTTCAAGGTTCAACTTTAAACTAATGGAAGACTGTATAATTAAAGGCATTAAAGAATGCACCAAATGCAACAATCACACTTAACATACACAGACCAGAAATTGAAATCGAAATCATTTGAATTTCATCAAACCCTTTGAATCATGGACCAGCTTACCATTAACCACTACACCCTATGGGTTGTTGACTATAGGTATATAAACCTACATACATCCAAACAAGAAGAATTTAAATAGAAGACATGATGAAAATATTAGGATTTTAAGTAGGACAACCTAGAGACTTAAAATGGTCGAGGGACCTAGATTATTGAATAGGCAGAGACAATGAGTTCTATAAATTTATAAATAGACAAAAAATCTTACCTTTGGCAGATATCAGCAGCTGAGACTCCACAACCTTGTTGGGCCAGTACTCCTCAAACTCAGTTCCGGGAGGAAAATAACTTTTAATGTCCGACAAACTAATCACAGAACAAGTTTCACTAGCAAACAGTTCGTTCCTAATGCCCTGCACTTTACAACAGAACTTCAGGTAAGACAGGTCCCAGCCCTTGAGCTGATCTGCTTTCAGTTTCAAGTTGTCCGTTTCACCCTCAAAGTAGAACAGAGGCACAAACTTTTGATTATCACGCACTGTGTATGGCACCACGGATTCCTTATTGATCCTGATGAAGCCACACTTGTCCTTGTTGTTGGTGGTGCCTCTCAACAACTTATTGTAACAAACGTCTAGGAAGTTATAGAACTCATAAGCGTCAGATAGTCGCACTACTAGATCCTTCTGCGTGAAGGGCTCCCGGCCAAACTGGCCATCGCAGTGCCGGTTGTTGATCTCATTGAGCAGCCGGGCCTCGATCTCCGTGATGTAATAACTTCGGATGCACGTGCACGAGTATATATCTGCGTGCAGGTAGTTCAGGTACTTGTTCAGTAGCTTTATCTCCACCATCCGGACCGCTACGTACTTCTCGCCTGACCGGTAGATGTACGGGATGTGGCACTTGCCCAGCATGTCCCAGCCGAAGTGGCCCTTCCAACTGGCCTCGTCGGGGGCTGGGGTTTTTTTGTCGTCGCCGGTGAGCCGCTGCTCTGCCGGCGGCGCGGTGGGCTTCCGCTGTAGGAAGTTGAGGATGCCCAGCTGGCCGCCGACGCCGGGTGGAGCGCCCAGGGTGCCGGGCGGAGGACGCGCCGCCGCCACCGAAGCAGCTAGCGCCTTCGCTTTATTCGCCTCCACCATCTTCGCTGCCAACTCCCTGATTTCCGCCTCGTCCGGCCGCTCCGTCTTTATCTTCACCGAAGCTTCCGTCATTTTGACGTCCCTTATTAATACTGCGAGTTTAAAATCACTCCACGTCACTATTAACACTAGAACTCATGATGAGATCCGGCTACATTCTGTCAAACTGCACTCTTCACACGCGATGTAAACATTCACGCACGCACAACACTGTATTATCACAACACTATTTGACAGAATAGCGATGTTTTCCAATTTGGTTAACGATAAAAATTTGGTTTTCATTCAAGAACGCAGTCCTGCCGCCAAAATTTGTTCGAACACCAACCCGGCGTGCTCCTTCAGAGGTATGCTCCGTCTCTACTGAGATCGCGAAGATGTAAACTTCCGTCTTGGCGCTCGTAACTTTTGAAAAATCTGTTTTTCCGGCAACTTAAGTTTTAAAATACATACATAATGGTTAAACTGTACATAAAAAATATTTTTGATTTCTCGTGTGCAGTCCAGGGAACTTGAAACCCAAAATTTGTGTTCGCGAGGGAAATGCCCAATACCGTTGTGTAGTCTCGTGGGGAGTGCGCGTTAATTCATGTACATTTTTCACTTTTTGGTGACTCAGCATCGAACAAAATGGCCGCCGACAAGGCTTTGTTGGCCAATCGGCGCTATACATGCCTACAAAAATCCCGTCTGTGACGTATGCGCACTCCCCACGAGACTAGTTCTCAAGGACTTTTCATTTTTAGTTCTAAAAACTATCAATCTATTTTTAGGCTATAAGTAAAACATGAGTCGACCTCGCCATTAAATTTTAAAATTTATTAATACTTCATTTAACCAGGCCTGTTTCACTCTAAAAAGTTAATAACCTAAGTACTTGCAAACAAGATTTTTGAATTTACTCTTACAAAGTAGGTAGTCGGTACAGCTAGTCTCGTATCACTTCACCCTCAGTCAATAAAGAAAACACGAAACGTCAATAACAATAAAATGACTCTTATTGCCTACGCATAGAGTTCACGCTACTGCAAACGTACAGTGATTTGTGGTCTTAGTAGCGGATGTAGCGAGACTAGCCGACGCGCGCATTCCACAAACAATAATCCCCCACAAGAGAGAACGAGATAGCAATATGGAAAAAGTAGATGTCAAATGTTTAGGTATTTTACTATGTACGTATAAAGAGAACGTAGGTAGGTATATAATGCAATTACGAGCTTACGTAAGCATCTAACCTACTTTGTACAGAAATAGGTACATATGTACCTACTTACTTTTAGTACTTTTGGTTAATTTCAAAGTAGGTAGTTTTTATATCAGGTCAATAAAATTGATATTAATATTATTAATCAAGGTACCTGTAGGTATAGGTATAGCTAGGTAGATTACACAAGGAAACACATAAAAAAAGTTTAACAACTGAATTAGTAGACACGGATAGTAGAGATAAAATTAAGAGTGTAAACTCTAGACAGTTTATCTTTTCAAAGTAAGTTAATTAGGTACTTTTTGTATTGTTAAAATAGGCTAGTTACGTACCAACTTATTTCTGCTCCTAATACCTAGCTAGCTATCAGGTATCTATTTATTGCTGTGATAAGAAAGATAAGAATTTTTGACAACTAAGTAGGTACTTAGGTACCTACGTACTTAGAATTGAGTAGCTAGTTATTTATTGAATTCTGGGAAATAGTACATTTTCCAAGCTTGTATTGTGAATTCGTATGGCACCACTTAGGTGTTTAATTGCTTAGTTACAAAATATTTCATCATAATCTATTTAAGTAGGTATTAAATTTATATACAAATATGTTTAACATAAATACTATCGGTACATAATAAAAGTAGTGTTTTTCGTAGTTAGTAAGTAACCTACTAACTACTCTCCTAAATTATATCTAAGTTACCTGGTTTTTGATGCCTAGAAGAACCATACATTGACAAGCATAATTTATTATATTAGCGTTTAGGGTGTCCTCACATCTACCGAGGTATAATCGTCATAAGTTTTTATTGTTGTAGAATTGAATCGAATTTAGACTAACCAAGACACGATATTTGGATATGAGGCTCTTGGCGACCAGTCAGGAGTCAGGACTATAGGACTATCTCGCATCTACACCTTTCTGTGCAAAATAAATAATGTTAGTCCGCCTCATAAATAATTATGCATTTCAATATTCTAAGTTGTGTATTGTCCGCACAATTCGAATTTATTTTATAAATTAGGCCATTTTTATATTACGGAAAGACCACATATCGGTCGTCAAAACGAAACCCTGAAATTAGGTTTAGTCTTAGTTTCGCCATGTCCGTGTCTGCGTATCCGATGGTTGCTAACCATGTTTAATGTATCAATATGCTGTTAACATGTAACTTTCAGTAGTGATAAGATAGCAATTTATCTTAATACACATGTTAGCATGTTTATTGGGTAATGAAGATACAAAAGTAACAAGTAAGTAAGTGTTTTGCCGCGATGTAAATATAGCTTGAATGTATAATTTACTTATCAGAAATACGACACTATATAAATCTGAACAATTTATGTTCACATGTAACTAATGTAATGTAAAGAGTTTTCGTTTAAATATTGTGGTTTCTCTTGTGATGTATAAATAATTTTCTTTTTTCTTTCTTTCTTTCTAATTTGTGAAAACTTTGTAATTTGTGAAAACAAGGTTACTATGGTGTGATGAACAAAAATTTCTGTCCGCCACAACGGCCAATAAAACCGATTTATCATTGATAGATATGGGAGGACCGATAGACGGAGCGAACAACAACGTCGTATCAATTCTTAATGTCTACTACCGCTACAAATACCTATATATGGACTTATTGCTTTTTGGACAGCTACGTCGATTCCATGTTGATAACTGTAGGGAGACCCTCATGTACCGTTAGGGTGGAGTTCCTCAAGGCTCGATTTTGTGTCCAATTCTGTTTTAAATTAGGAAACTATTCATGGTGCAGTGCAGAGCAAAGAACAATCGAGGGATAAGTAATAGTAGTACTATTAAGGTACCTATTAATAATTCTACAGTCAAATGTGCGGCAACCGGCACCTGATCCTGGCATGGTCGATGGTGCAATTGCTATGCAAAAGAACAGCTTTTTTAATCTTGTTTTAGCTTTACTAATTTGTTGTATGTACTCATTTTGGACTTAATTTTTGGCCGGGAGAAAAACACTCTAAGTACGTAGCACGACATCTAGCGTCTTTTAATGGAACTATGCTCTTAATTTTGTGGTATAATATTTTACTATCTGATTGAATTCTATAACTGCATAGTAGTATCCTTATTTAAAACAATGATAAAATTTAATGAAAATTAATAATTAATTTATTCTTTGAGCTTCGAATTTCTTACAAATTTCCAAACTCAAAACTAGTCAAAACTTTCATTTCTTGTCAATCTTGTCATTATGACACATCAAAATGTCAACATTCAACAACAGAAATGGCTGCCAGCAGTTGGCGTCTTGTGTAAAATTAGACATCCTAGCTGTATTTAATGTTTTAATTTAACTTTTACCGTAATGATGTGCATGTCGTAATGTGAAAAAATTATCGTAAATTTTGATTAATTACTTTACTGACCTTAAATTATTTATTAGAAAGCATGTACGCGACATTTTTATTAGCAGATCTAGTATAGAAGTTCTAACATTTTCTAACTCTATCGTTGTCTTATTTACCGCGAATATATGAACTTGTGGTGTTTCCAATATGTTATAAATAGTTAAAATTTGGTGATATAGTTTAAAATTTAAGATGGAGGATGTGAAAGCGTGTAGGATATGCCTCGTTACAGACGTCAGAATGTGCGATTTACGTTCGTACCCACTAAGCACTTACTATGAACCGATTACAGGGGTCAACGTAAGTTCCCTCAAATTTAAAAGTTAGGATTTTTGATCCAACAATATATATTTTCAAAAACTTACAGAGACAAGTTTGTTTATATTAATAACTTATTTAGCATGTTCGTTAATAATTACTATTAGGTACTTCATTATGTTTATAACTTTTCTACATAAAATTAATTACATTAAAAAATACAAATGTGTTTCAAATTTAATGATATTTGAAAATTTTATTTTTATGTAATACCTAATTAAAGTGCACTGTGCATATAGCTTCAACTTAAATTTTTTATTAGTAGATAATTATTTGATTACTAAAAAATTTAATTACTGCACTGCGTTTCTTACAGCCATTAAGTGAGTACAGTCTTCCTTCGTATGCTTGTTACGAATGTGCGATGATGATCAGGAAGTTCTATTCCTTTAGAGAGAAGTGCCTTCGAGGTCAAACAATATTATATGCGATGCTACAGTTTAGTGGCAAGGTATGTCATCTAGGTATACTTTAATTGTAAAAATAAATAATGTGGTGTAATGGTTACCATGCTGGTCCACCATTCGGAGGGTCTCGGGTTTGATTCGCAATGGGGCAGAAAATGAAATTGATGAATTTAGATTTTTGTTACCCGTCTGGATGTTTGTGTAAATGTCTGTGTGTGTCCATAGCACCCACAACATCCTAGTGTGAGGCTATGGTGTGCAGTGTTATATTTTTTATGTCAGACCAGATTTATGGGATTTTGCACTGTTTGAAAAAAAATCTTTATTTATGCTGATCATCAATCCCTCACTGTCCTTTACTGGGCTTGTATCTTTACTCCTCTCAAATATACAAGAATGGTTACAATAATATTTAGTTCAAACAATATTTTTATGTTTTTAAGTACTAAAAAATCCAAAGCAATCCAATGAAATCAAATCATATCCAATCCAAACAGCTAAAGGTCCATTCTTGATCAGGCAAAACATCAAATATTCGAATGTTGAAGTAATTTGGAGAGAAGTACTAATTTGGTTTAACTGATAACTTAAAAGATTTATTGAAATCTTCCAGATTACAATAGAGGAAATTAGAAATGTAGACAGACAGTCTTTCCGTCTGTCCACAAATCTCAGCTCGCATAAGATTACAGAGGAAAGTATCCTATCCTGCAAGCACGAAGACCTCAACATCAAAGCAGAACCTAATATAATAGATGCCATAGACAAAAAATCTGATGACGTAGATAGTATAAAACAAGAGGATAATTATTGGGACGACTTTGCTGGGCTCTCTAGTGATAATGAAGATTTGCCATTGGCTCTACACAAAAGCAATAAGGATAAGAAAGGGAATAGAGAGAAAGTAGAGAGAGATTCAGCTGAAGTAAAGTTGGAAACTAGTGAAGCTGTAAGTGGTGAATTATTTTATAACTAGTTGTATTTTTCAAAATTGTCTATGCCTATGCCTTCAACCCTTTTTTGTCCCACTGCTGGGCATGGGTCTCTCCCCACAACCCGGAATGAGACTGGGGTTCTAGAGACTGACAGTAAAGTTGTAGATAACAAAAACGGGCTGGCATACTTGTTTGCTCTTTTCCATAAAAAGGCACTTACACAGCTTATTAATAAGTAAAGATTCTTTCTAGGTACCGTCAAAGAAAGTGAACAGTAACAAATCTAGATCAGAAACGCCAAAAGCCGGGAAGTCGCGGCGCGGCCGGCCGCGGAAGACAACAGAAGTGCTGCAGCCGAAGGCTCGCCGCACGCAGAACACGGGCGGCGTCGTCGATGAGGACCTAATGGATCTTACTGAGTTCGTCTCTGTTCAGACATTGTCGGTAAGGGATTTTTTATTTAAAATTTTTCTTTTTTACTAGCTGTGCCACGTGGTTTCAGTTAAGAATAGTAACTCAATGCTTGATAGCCTATAACCTCCTTCCTCATGAATGTAGCTATCGTATACAAAAAGAATTTTTCAAAACGGTCCAGTAGGTCCTTAGATTAGCGCGTTCAAACAAACAAACTCTTCAACTTTGACCTCTGAAACAGCTGACCCGGCGAATCTCATACCGCCTCAATTTCAGTAAATTACACAATTTCCTCTTGAAACACTCTTCTCTATTGGTGAAAACTGTATTATGATAGTGATTTTCCATTTGCACCGACTTTCAAAGAGACTGATAACTTTCGACTGAGTTAACCGATTTGGATGATTCTTTTTTTAAAGCTGGTGTTCCTCGTGTGGTCCCATTTCAATTTGGTCCAGTTCTGACATTGGCATCCAGGAGAAGCCATATAAGTCTTAAATTAGCACTTTTTTTGTTGTTACTAGAATTGTAATTAAAATTGAAATAACGTGTCCTTCTCCATCAGATCGAAGAACAAAAGGAGGAGATACTGAAGAGACAGACGTCTTCGAACTACCGCAACGCTCCGTACAAGTGCAACCTCTGCTACAAGGGCTTCATAGACACCG
>DWQL01001125.1:0-12263 GCA_018231265.1 Noctuana haematospila | reverse complement strand
GTTGCGTAGTTTTAAAGATTTAAGCATACATAGGGATACAGGGACAGAGAAAGCGACTTTGTTTTATACTATGTAGTATAATAATCATCGAGTGTATATTAATACTCTAGCATAATATTATATGTTTTAACTTGAATTTGATACTACGAGTTAATGCGTAACTCGAATAAAAAAGTCAGAAAATATAAATAAATGATCGACCTTTAGGCCAATTCATAATAACGCGTTGATTATATTGCATACAATGCGACTATTCGCATTGTATGCTCAATATGAAACAAAGTGATGCATATCAATTAGCATTCAATGCAAGCTTGTGTGCAGACATTAACAGTTGATTCGTTTGTACTAGTTTCACCGCACCATTTGCTTCGCGTCACGCTTGGCCGCACGGCATATTCGTATTGAGTTTGTATCGTGTATGTTGTTGGATTTTATGAAATCGGGCTTCGTTGATATCCACTGTCCTTGGAAAGTTTCATAGATACATATAGTTTAGTTAGGAGTTTGTTGTTAAATCTAGTATTTTCCTAATGTGCAATATTAACACTTTAAACAATTCTTAATCTTTATTTCGCTTGTGTTTTTACTCTTTTTATGGACAAATCATAGAGTATCAGAGATATGTTATTTCATTATATTAATAAAAAAATTTACAGTTTTATATGGCGGCTACATTATGTACATATTTTGAAATCATTTGATTCAGATAATAAATATGAGGTTTTTTTTAATTTAAGGGAAACTATGTTATTATGTACATAATGCTTTAACCTTAGTTGAACTATGGGTAAGGTATGTCTTAAATTTGGCTAGTACCGGATAAATAATGTCAGTTCGTTCCATAACCGCGACATGCACAAAGGAATGTATCATTTTCTGTATGCACCTATATTTTCAGTTCAATCTACGTCTGAAAACTTTCACTTTAATCGCCTCATGAATTTTGTAGATGCCTGGTTTGGATTGCAGAATATCTTTGTGCTGTTTGAAATTTTAAATCTTTATGTAGTCCTAAAATAAGCTAATGTTTTTAATTTGTTATTTTCTAACTTTACACTGTATGAGTAGCTTTTAACATAATTTACTTTTAATTGTACTATCTTATGTTCCCGTTTCGCTTTCTATTTTTAATGTATTACGAAACTCTGCTACGGATTTTTTTATTAAATCTATTCACCTTCTTTGTAATATTTAAATTAATGTCATGCGGTTTTTTGCACTTCTTAACGCTACTTGTAACTTTAACCATTTTATTGTTCTCTAATTGAAATCTTAAAGTAATGAAGAAACTCTTTATTTCAGAGATAAATACAATCAAGATGGTTGGGAAGAAACGCATACAGAGGAGCGCGGAAACAGAAATTTCAGGGACAATCGACCAGAGAGGAGAGATAACAGAGGGGACAGACGGGACAATTGGGGAGATAAAAAGGAGAACTGGGCAGAGAAGAAGGACACCTGGGGAGAAAAGAAGGAAAGCTGGGGAGAAAAGAAGGACAACTGGGGCGAGAAGAAAGACAACTGGGGCGAGAAGAAGGACAACTGGGGAGAGAAAAAAGAAAACTGGAATCAGAAGAGAGAGTTTAGAGACAACAGGGCGGAGAGAGGCCACAAGAGCAATTTCACACCCCGTGATCGCGCCGAACGCTCCTTCGGCTCTGATACTGACAGAAAGTCAGACAAAAGCTACCGCTCTCAAGATAGCGGCAGAGAACGTACCGGCCGCGCTCCCCCGTATAAAAGTAGAAGCAAGTTCACTTCGGTCCAATACAAGGAACTTGCCAACCCTGTACCGTTGGAAACTGTATTCCCGGAACCTACCGTTGAAATTGGCGCCCAACACGAAGTCTCTGTCACATGGATTATTTCACCTGATAGCTTCTACACCCAAATACTGTCGCTGCAACCCAAATTCCTAGAAATGATGCATTGCATCCCGGAACTGTATAAGGGAGTGAAATCATTCACTGGCCCCGTGGCAGTTGGAGCGTCTGTGTTGGCGCGCTACCCGGCAGACGGTGTTCTGTACCGAGCGACCATCGTAGCCGTTCAACCGTTTAACAAATTCATCGTTCGCTATGTCGACTTCGGTAATAAGCAACTGGTAGATGCTAAGGACCTCTGGCAACTAGACAGCCAACTCATGGAGCTTCCCAAAATGGCTGTCCACTGCTCCTTAGTTGGCGTGTCCCCGAAAGATGGTGAATGGAAGGCGAATCCTGAAATCGATCTTTGTTTCAATGCGCCAAGATATCAGTGCGTGTTCCAAGAATGTGTCGAAGAGACCTTCAAAGTGTCTTTGTGGAACAATGGATCCAGTGTGGCGGATATGCTGGTTGAGAAGCAATTGGCAGTCATGTCTGAACATCAATCGTCTGTCACTTTGAAAGGTAGTTTTCATTTATTCTCAAATGTTAATCTGTAAAATACCGCTTCACACTCACAGCCCCACACTAGGATTCCCTATAATATAATTCCCATAATTGAAATTTCTGCCCCGCCGGGGATCGAACCCGAGACCCTTCAAATGGTGGACTGGCGTGGTAACCACTACTCCACATGGGTCGTCGTCAATCTTTAAAAGTTGAATGTCATCACTTTTGTAATGTTTAAGTAATGCAAGTAAATTTCGAGTGTAAATTGTTTGTCAATAAAATCCTAACTTTATTCTTTACTAAATATTTGTAATCTTCTCATTATATTGTTGGTATATTGTAAAAAACACTTGCAGATGAGGCCATAGATCTGACGATCATAGTTGGACAGCAAATATTGTGCCGCGTGACTCATGTGGTGTCATTCGAGAAATTCTATATACAACTAGATTTGGACAAGGCCGATTTAGTAGAGAGCGCGATTGCTAACTTCAACACTGCCCAGGTATGTAGACAGTAGTAAATAATTAGGCCTCATCGTAATGAATGAAAACGCCTTAGGCTTATATCTCCAGACTAGGATTCCTTATGTCGTGGGTATTATTTACACAAAGGCTATTGCCTAACACACTCACCCTAATCAGGAGCGGTCTTTAATCCATTGATTTAAACCAGGGTTACCCAAACATTTTTTGGCAAGAGAACCTTTTGATAAACTAAACTGAATGATTGTCTTCTTGCATTTGCAGTTCTATATAATAGCAATCATTGTTGAAAATCGCTACATTGCATAAATATTTTCCCAGTTAACGCCATTGACGGCCGAAAGTCTTGTTGATGGCATCCACTGCACTGTGAAGCACGAAGACAAGATCTACCGAGCAATTCTTGAAGATGTGTCAGACACAAACAAAATAAACGCGGTGTTGCCCGATTATGGAACTACTATTACAACTACATTGAACAATGTGAGTATCTATAGGATTGCTAGAACCCTGCCCGTGATATTCTCGGTACACAATATTATTTAACATGGAAGGTAGGTGGAATATTTGAAAAAATATTTGTAGAAGCATATTTGAGTATGGGAAGATATTTTTATTATACTAATTCTATTTAGCAGTTTAAGTTATAACTACATTATTAATAAGTTCTGAGACTAGATTGTAATTTAAATGATTTTATAGTAAATTGATTCCAGGAAAACGGTTAGTAAAAAAAATATATTTCCTCATTACAGCTAATGATTCTACCAACTGAGCTCAGCGTGTACTACTATCAGGCATTGGAATGCTGCCTCAACAACTACAAGTCAGAATCGAAGACCCTAATGACACTAGAAGAATTGAAACAGAAGTTGACAGGCACCAAGGTCATTGTCTACATCAACGATGTGGAAGAAATTAAGTAAGATTTTTAGTTAATCATCTATTTATAACAATTTATAACTATAGCAATACTAATACTTGATTCTTATAATCTCTAGACTGCCAACCCATTTTATGTCTCATTGCTGGGTACGGGTCTCTCCCCAAAATAGTGGAAGGCCAGGAGCGTACTCCACCACGCTGCTCCAATGCAGATTCTTGAAGATCTCTAGGCTATTATGTTATAACGTTCTTTTTTCTTTAAGTGTGAGGTAAAAATATACAGTTCTTTTGAAATAATAATCTGTAAATATTATCGAATAAGGTTCATATATGGCTAATCTTATAAGTCTGCAGACCCAATATGAAATTTACAATCTGTTGTTGCCAGGGCATGGGACTGTACTTTAAGACTGTTTCATCTCTGAGAGATGAAGATGATGATGATAAAAAAATATTTAAACATTTACAATGTGTGATTCAATTTCAGGTTGGTATCAACTCTTTACGACTGTGCCAGCGGACAGAAGATAGCCATATTCGAGCCTGATGAGGGCGCTTATGATGAAGTGGTCCCGCTGTGTACAAGAGCAGTGTTCAACTACAACTTCGGAATGGCATATATCACACACATTGAGAATCTTAACGAGTTTTATCTTCAGAGGTCGAGCGATGGCAACAAAATTGCACAACTGTTGGATGATCTTTTCAAGTACTATGAAGAAGGTTGGTTGGATTTTGTTTTACAATTAATCTGTATATCTTATTGAAAAATTTGGGAAAACATTGGCTTAGCCTACATATTCTACTGTGCTGGAACTTGAAAGAATAACAATATGATTATTCTTTGTTTTGATTGGTAGGAATTTCCAAAAGTAATTTCAGTTTTTTTCCTAACAATTTAACAGTAGTCAGAGTTATAATATTTTGTGCTGTACAGTAATTATGAGACATACGAAGTAAGTATTACTGAATTGATATTATCTATTGCTTTTTAGGTACACCGGAAGCTATTACTGACTACGAAGTGGACGGATTGTGTGCTGCGAAATCATCGGACGGCAACTGGTACCGTGGTACTATTACTAGCATAGAGGAGTCTACAATAAAAGTTCAATACTCAGACTATGGTAATTCTGAATCTTTGTCCAAGGAATCTCTAAAGAAACTCGATCCTAAATTCTACGAACCGTGTGCTTTAGCGCTGGTCGCGAGCTTAGGCCTTGTTGCACTGCAAGAGGATACTATCACTAAACTGAACGAATGGGTCAATGAAAAAGAAGTTCAGGTTACGCTGGCGTTCGGTAACGACGGCTGGCTAGCTAATCTGCATCTGGATGGTGTTGATTTATCAGTGAAATTGGTTAATGAGAAGCTCGCCACGCTTCAAATAGCGTCCAATGAAGAAACCGAAGTACCGAAAGATGAGACTATCGCAGTAGAACCAGTCTCATTGCCAGAAGGATGCACCCAAGTGTACATCAGCCATATAGACACTCCAGGACAGTTTTGGTTGCAAATGGTCGACAAGGTGGACAAGATTGAAGAAATCCAAGCAGAACTACAGGCAAATGCAGATTCTTATTCCGATATTGAAAGCCGTGAAATGGGAACACTGTGTGTCGCGAAATATTTGGCAGATGATCAATGGTATCGTGCTGAGATCCTCGATTCAGATGCCGATATAACAACTGTCCGATTTATAGACTACGGAAACACTGACGTGTTAGATAACAAACCGGGCTTGATCAAAGTTTGTCCGGACAAATTAAAGGAAGTAGAACGTTACGCGGTCAAATCTAGCGTAAACGCTGTTCCAACGGGAACCGGCCAGTGGTACGAAGCCTCTTCCGATTATTTCACACTACTGGTTGGAGACCTATCAGCTCCTGTTGACGCTCTTGTTGTTCTAAAGGACGTCACGACCTACGTTGACATTTTTGTTAAAGGAAAAAGCCTTACAGACTGGTTAGTGGCAGAAGGTTACGCTACCAGATCTGAAGAGAATGACTGTGAAAATTTGCCATCATGCTTCGCCAGTCACGTCAATTCGCCCTCGGAGTTTTGGATACAGTTGGAAACAGCAACACCGGAACTACAAGCCATGGAAGCGGCAATGATCGATGCGGAAAGCTTTCCGCCACTCGACACAAAGGAGGAAGGCGTTATTTGTGCAGCGAAATATCCCGAAGACGGGGATTGGTACAGGGCACAAATAATAGTTGACGGCTCGGAAGGAACGGAAGTCCTTTTCATGGATTACGGGAATGCCTCCATGGCTAACGAGCTTCGCAGCCTACCGGACGAACTCAAGATGAAACCGGCGCTCTCGAGAAAGTGTGCGTTACAGAAACCACGCGACATAAAGTCATGGTCACGTAAATCAGAAATAAAATTCGACGAATTAGCAGCGGAGGGGGCGACTATTTTCAACGTTCAATTTATTGCGTCCGGTGATATATCCATCGTGGAGCTGTACCTCGAAGGTAAATCAGTAACGGAAGAACTCGTAGGACTTTGCGAGGAACAGCCTTCCACCGAGAGACCCACTCCAGTTGGTCAGGATTTGCGCAGTAATGGAAAAATCTGTTATGTAAATACACTCGAAGAATTCTACGTCCATTTAGAAGATAAAATTCCTGAAATCGATAGCATCACAGATACTATGAGTAAAGCAGTTGACTTTGAACCTGCTGCTGAACTGAAAGTCGGATCGATATGCGCTGCGTTTTGGTCTGAGGACGAACAGTGGTACAGAGCGCGAATCTTGGAATTTTGTGACGTAGGCTACCATGTACAGTTTATTGATTATGGTAATAAAGCTAAGTGTGAGGAATTCAGACAACTACCAGAAAACCTTGCGACACTTGAACCCATGGCTAAGTGTTGTTATATTTCTTCATTTAACGAAGATGCGGCGTTACTAGATATTGCGAAGAATAAACTTAATGATATGGCATCAGAAGACACAACATTCCAAGTAGAATATTTAGATAGTCTTAAAGAGCCCTACTTAGTCAAACTCTTTTTAAATAACGAGGACTTTACTTCTATTGTTAAAACGGAGTCGATAGCTGACACAAATATAGAAAAGGCTGAACCACCTAAGCAGGAAGAAAGGGATAAAATTGAACCACCTGTGCAGGATGAAGTTTCCACAGAAAACTGCACTGAAATCATAGCTGACAATAATATAGAAAAAACGGATATAAATAAAGTACCTGTGCAGGATGAAGTCTCGAGGGAAAACAACACTGAAATCAGTACTGAAAATCAAATTGAAACTAAAGCAAGTAATATTAATAAATTAAATGATGAAGAATCGAAAGAATCCTGCTTAGAAAATAAAGTCAAAGAAAGTGCTGAAGAAGAAAGTAAAAATGTAGTAGGAGACCCAAGTGAACTGGATTCTTCACAACGGGATTTAAACGAAAGTATTGACAGTGCTAAAACTGTGATAGAGAAATCATTGGAAGATAATTTCGAAGACGCAAATGACAGCATTACTGAGGAAATGGTTGAAGAAAGAACATCAACGCCTGAAAAAGATAGGTCGTCTGACACACTTACGAACTCTAATGATACGTTGAAATCGTCGGAAAGAGAAGAATCAAAAGATTCCATCAACATAGATACTGAATATACAAGGGACGACAAATCTGCAGAGTCTTCAGTAAAAGTGAGTGAAACAACAACAGCTATGGAGAACAATGGAAAAGATAAACAAGCCGAAAAAGAAAAAACCGCCGATTTAAATAAAAAAGGATGCGATTCTGAAAACGCAACGACAACAGTAAACGAATCTGGTAAATAATAACTTGTATACGTAACAGATTCTGTATTATATTAAATCTCATAATTATTAAAGATACCCATATTTTATGATTCGATAATTTCTTACTGCAAACTGTACAAAAGTCTTTGTGTTATTGCATTTGGAGGCCGATCGACTGATACTACTTGTGATAATGCACACGGTTTAGATAGGCGTTAAAACAGTGTCTATATATATTTTACAACTGGATTCGTTAGTATTGTGACTATAATTCTTACTACTTTTATTGATATTTGTTTTTCTTACGGTTAAAATTTTTACAAGAGAACTATAAATAGTTTAAAAGACAAAAAAAATTATATGAACACGTGCAGTGTTTTTCTTAAAAGGTTAATTATTAACGTTAATTTTTGTGTGTATGTTTACGATTGTGTTGCAATATTGTTTTCGTCTTGTTAATACTCATTATTAGTTATAAGATTGATTTTCATTTATGTTCATGTTTAAATCATAGTGACCCGTTTTTTTAATGTATAGAAATGATCACCCCTCTTTCAATTTTGTTTATTACATTTTACGCAAGCAAAAATAATCTAATTAATAATCTAATTAACATTGCATCTAAAGTTGAGCTTTTTATAACTGGTAAAGCAGATTCTGTTACAACTCCTGGGTCCACAATTTACTAGATTATAATAATTGTTATTCACATGCTAGTTATGTATGTAACATTGTTTTTATTTTACGAAAATAAACGTTTTGGTGTACGAATACTTTTTATTTCTAATGATTTTAAATTTCTAAGCTTAATAAGTTAGTTGAGGAAATAAATGAAAACATATTAAAATATCGGTTTATTCATTATGACAAATTAGGAGAGCAAAAATAAATGTTATAAAACATCTGTACAAAGTTATGATAACTAACTTATACTTTATATATTGTAAATAGTTAAATACACAACAGAATATTACATGCATTTATTTATTACATACTTTATGTCCCGCACTGTGTAATGGGACCGAGAATTATTGGTAAATAATTAAATCGAATGTTTCTATAGAATAAAAAACTACCCAAAACAAAGAGACACTGAAAAATATTTCTAGAAAAAGTATAACTTCATTGTCATAGTACTATCAGTAAGTTACTTTATTAATCCTAATATACCTATATCATTTAGGTCATCTCGTTTTTCTAAAATGAGTCCGTTCTCGTTTGCTAAATGAAGCACAGACAATAAGGCCAGTGGCACACTGAGAGATTCTCGCATATTGGGCGATAATTTATTTGGCAGTCGAGAATACACTGAGAAAAATGTTGTTTGTGTAATGTCTGCCTTTTCTCCTGGTAGCGTTTTTTCTGTGAGGATTTTCCATGTACAATGTTTCAGTTGCTTCATATCAACTTTTTTCGCTCGCATCGCGTATGGTATAAAGATTTTTGCAACCTGTAATAGCATTTGAAAATAAACATTAGAAAATATATAGCGGCATTCCATCGTACCAGTATAGTACATAGGAGGTACAAGCTTTTATTACTTAGGCGAGGGTAGCAAAGTAAAATTGCCCACCCGCCAAAATTTTGGTAAAATTTTAAAAACAAGTAAAATCAGCTAGGATGCTGAGATGAATTTAACTAACTTAGAATCTGGACAGTGCCGTGATGCATGATATGAGATGGCATACCTTGGTGGGCGGCTCGAGCATGTCGCCGAAGTCCCCGACGTCCCCAGCCTGGTCGAGGGGCGCGCGCGAGGCCTCGTGCGGATCTCCGGCGCCGCCCTCCTCCGCGCCCCACTCCTCACCCTCCTGCACAATATTCATTCCTGTCTTACACTAGCACGACTTCACCCGTGCAATACACATGTGCGCATGCGTAGAATCGTTTGTTCTTAAAAAATTGCCCGAACTGAAGTTTATTATTTTCGTATTCTCTTTAAATAAGAGTGCTTTGCAAGAAACTATTATATCTATTTAGTAATGCTTAATATGTCTGCTTAATAATAATAGTAAAAAAAAACATTTTAATTTAAATTTTTTTTTCAGTAATGACAACTTTGTAACATTTTATTAGCTCTGTAAATAAATATAATTATACTAACGGGAATATTATTAGGGCAGTAGGAAGCATCGTTTTCATTGTTATAATCGTAATCTTTCGCATCCTCAACTGTAACAGGCTCGGGTTCCTTCTGCTTGCTAAGCTCGAGGTCCCGTTTGCGCACCATCATCACGTTCTGACGCAGGAACAACTTGCGGAAGTGAGACTCGTCTAGACCCCTAAATATAAACACAAATTTATTTTCTTTTACAATATTTAATAAATATACATATAGAAAATGAAATATGATAAAACACTTGATATATAAATTTGTCACTACATTTAAATTCTATCAAAGAATGTACACAGCTTTGTAGATTGTAGTTGGCTTAAGGGTTTAGAGTTAAATTCTAATAATTAGTCATCGCCATTGACTAATATCCAGTGCGAAGGACCAAAAAAGAAACGTTAACTATATTATTATGTTTATACGAGATTTGAAGAATACTAGATAATAAACGCATTCTCATATATGTGAAGCAGTTTCAATGAGGCTGCTGATTAAGATTACACGAGTCACTATATAGTATAGTATATACATATTAAACTGTAATGAGCTATTAGTAAGATGTATTTTCATATTACATTTCATAAATGTTACCTGTCTATAGGAGTCTTAAAGTTTGCCTCATTCCATGTGTGTCCTGTCGCGAGGGTTTTCCTACTGATCATAATCTTAGCTGGTTGCGTCGGTTCGTATTCACCAACAGGTTCAGCGCGGCAGTCGAACGCCATACCAGCGTTAAGAAAGTCCAACTGTCTTTTAGTGCGTGTCGGTTTCTTTTGCTCTACAGCTGTAGACTGCGTACGTTCCGACAATTTTGATGCTGTAATTAATTGGACTATTCTAAAAAAACATATTTTTTGTATTGTGCTGTAAAAAGACCAGCTAGCAGTATTAAACGTACCCAGTGTATGTGTATGTATGTGTAGAATAGCCTGATCCTTGTATTGCGGGGCCAGTACGCGGGCTCTGACTTGGTTGAGAATACTATAAGAGTACTCAAACTAGAAACGCAATGCCGCATGTTACCTTCATGTTTATAAGCAGCCAGTGTGTGTGTAGAGAGTGCACTGACCCCTGTTGTTCTTGAGGCGCCAGTGAGCGGGCCCGGCCCAAGCAGCCAGCAGCACGCTGTAGGAGTACTCGAGGCGCGAGTGCGGCGCGGCGGAGGGGCGCATGTCGGTGAGGCGCGCGGGGGCGGCGCCGGCTGCGCCCGCGCGCGCCACGCACGCCACCACGGCCACGTCGGCCTCCTCCTCGCTCTCGATGCCGCCCAGCGGCTCCTCGTCTGCAGACAACGGACTTCATTCAACTTAACCTATACAACTTTTATAATTATTTATAAAAGAAATGTTGACAACCTAATAATGAGCAGTACAATTTTAACCTTCATTTCTTTATTTAATTATATTGTTATTATGTATATTGTTTTTATGTAATATGGAATAAAATTATCTTTTGAAATAGTCTACTACACCATTTCTCCATCACCAATTAGTTGATTGGTTGAAAATACTAGAAGGAATTAAGTCCAACCTTTGTGACCTAGATTTACAATAAGTTTTGAATAAATAATTTGTGTTACATTTACACTCACCATATAAATCATTATGGGCCTCATCTTGTGGAATAGGCTCCACCTCAGCATTAACATCAAACGCCAGCGCCTGCTGTGACAGGTTCAACCTGTTTTCCTCTATCCAGTTTGTGACACGATTATCACTGCAATATAATTTTTTTTATATAAGTAAATATATTATATTCGTCAATCTGAAGTTGACTTATAGATAATGCTGTATAACATTTAGTTTGTCCATTGCAATTATGCTATCATTCTCTTATTGTTTTCTTTTCTTAAATCTGCAAAGTCAATAAACCTTATAATATAAACCAGACACAGTTAAACATATACAGATAAAATATATTGTCAATGCAAAACTTATACTCACCTATCTTCAGTTTCTGGGTCCCAATTGCTAATAGAAAATCCAGTGAATGGTTCACAGATGTGGTCCGTCTCATTAAACGCTGGCAGCAATTTCAATGGCAATGTAATGCGGTCTTTCAGTTCCAAATCTTCAGGTAAGTTCTCTTTGATAGACTCAAGAAATGGCTGATCAGTTCTGGAATTAACATTAACATTTACTGTAATAATTTAAATAACTAAAACCAACAAGAAAAATAATACAGATACTTAACAGAAGCCTAATATTTCTTTTTTACAGTAAAGAAGAACTAATGTAGATAAATAGTAAAATATTCATAGAAACAATTACCTTAAAATCAGAACCAGAGTTTTGTCATGTACTGGTAATGTAGCATTGAAAGCTCTGTTTGAAGAGGTGACATCGCCCTGTGTTGCCGCAAGTCTTTCAAAGAATGGATCTAGAACAACAAAGAGCACATTCATAAGTAATTAACTACATATAAACTTCTTTACAACTATTATTTATTTGTTACATAAACAAAGTGTACAACTAATACAATTATTTGGACTATATATACATTATGTAGTCTTCATTTTAGAATAAAATTACTAAAAACTTACAGTCAAACGGTGAACTATTGCTATAGCCAAATAATTTTTTTTAAAAGATGCAGTTAAATTATTTGTTAGTTAGGTCAAGAATACAAGT
>DWQL01001124.1:0-12269 GCA_018231265.1 Noctuana haematospila | reverse complement strand
ACAACCCTTAACATTTAGGGGTATGAAAAATAGATGTTGGCCGATTCTCAGGCCTACCAAATGTGCACACAAAATTTAATGAGAATCGGTCGAGCCGTTTCGGAGAAGTTAAAATTCGAACATCGTGACACGAGAATTTTATATATTAGATGTTAATTTGTCTGATAATGATCTTCACGAATAAGAGAATGCCGCCATGTAATATATTATGGGACTGTGTATTAAAAAAATGCGTATTAAAAAACAATGACCCTGTAACAATGTAATGCATGAGTGTAACAAGCCTGCAAGTCGCCTGATGTTGTGTGGTCACTGCAACCAATGGATACACATTTCTATTTTCTAACCTTAAATCGAACGGAGATCTTATCTTGTACTTTGATGCGTTATGTTACTTATGAGGACTGAGGTGATCTGTTAAAACAAAAGTATCTCAGGACCTTACACCGAAACCGACACGAAAAAAGTCCTGGCTGGCTCGTCCACGGCAAAGGTGATATCAGATATTGCTACTATTGTCGCTCTCGCCTCGGCGATGGCTTGGGTATTTCTGGCCCAAAACTTTTTGCCCAGGCAATACACAAGCGACTTACTAGACCCATAAAAAGTGATTGCCTCCGCTGTTGAGCACTTCAGGGTGTGTTGAGACTAAGATGATGGGGCTTCCCACTTAAGGTCAGCGTTACCGAACTATACTGGTCATAATATTGTATGTGCTATGAAATAAATGCTTATTATTGGTAGAAAACCGGCGCCCGGCTGAAGATATTCTCGAACCTCGCCCCGCAGAGCACGGAGCGCGTGGTGCAGCTGGTGGGCAAGCAGGACGCCGTCGCCGCCGGCGTGCGCGAGGTCCTCGAGCTTATCCGGCAGGTGAGGGACACTCACTAAACACATTTAGAGGGTGAAAACACACTACTGCGATGCGACGACGCATCGTAAAAATTACACATTTTAAATTTAAGCCTCTACTGACTGCGGCTTGTCAGCCCGTTGAGCTACGAAGTTACGGCTACGTCTTAGCATGCTACGAAAACTACGCCTTCACTACCATTGCGGTTACTGCTACGAACACAATACATACCTAATATACGAGGCTGTGTACTACAGTAGAACTATATTATTATACGAGGCACTTTACGAGTTTGTGTCTTCATTTTTGTTTTTTTAATTAAATTTCGTCCAGTCCGACCTTTTGAATCGTTACAAATCACAGTTTGTAGAAGACATAAAAATGTTTATCAAAGTGACTTATAATTTCAGGTGCCAATTAAGGGCAATGTTCAGAACTACGACCCGCACAACTACGACGACTTTTACGCAGACGAGTATGGCGGCTTCGGCAATGGTACGGGTGGGTCGGGTGGTTCGGGCGGGCCCGGTGGGCCACGGGGCGGACCACGAGGGCCTCCGCGGGGTCCACCTCGGGTACCGCCGCCACTGGGTCCCGCCGCGCGGCCGCCGCCCCCACGCGCGCCCCCTATGGGCCGCAGCGGGCCCCCGCCGCCACGCGCCTCCTTCAACGACTACCCTGGCCCCGGCCCCCGGGGCGGCTTCGGTGGACCGCCGCGACCGTCCTTTGGAGGTGGCGGGGCGCCCTTCGGTGGGGGCTTCGGAGGCGGCCGCGGGGGCGGCGGCGGCTTCGGTAACGGCGGCTCGCAGCAAGAAACTTCCACGCAAGTCACCATTCCCAAAGATGTGAGTGAGCTGTTTTTACATGTTACCGATTCCTTCAAACGCTTTTGGTAGGGATTTTAAGGTCTACGGTATGTAGTAGTGGTACTTAAATTACTGAATTGTTTAAATAAAGTATCTGTCGGTTTTAAAGTGCCCAATGTATCTCAAAAAAAGTAGACACGATATTTTCTAAGCCATGTTTTAAAATTATAACCAGTATCGGTTGTTACGATAATTTTAAAATTAGAATAGATTAGGTAATATTCTCTAGAAGTTTCTATAGAATCTTCACCACTACTTGTTCATAACTTTATCGATAGCTTCGAAAGTACACAAGCCGCGAGCTAAACGTTGACCGTATCGGTAAATATTTTGTATGTGGTTTCGCCCTAGTAAGATTGAATTGCGCCATTTTTAGTTAGATACATCATGGAAATTGTGTTTCTTATAATATAAAATGCATAAAACGGTTCATTCGATTACGATGAATCTTAGATGGGTTGCTGGATCTGGCTAGCGAGTTCTAAGAACTGAGGTCGCTTCAAACAGACTAAGATGTATTTTAGTACTAAATATGGAATGTAAATATTTTTTTTTGCTTCAAATGCACTACAGCTACTGCATGTCAGGTGGCCTGCATGCGCGTTTGCTATCAAGAATCATAAAAAAAATTAAGCAGACACTAAAATTCAGTGTCATGGTTACAATAAAAAAAACAAGATGTTTATGGTTTCCTCTACACATTGCACATTGCACATTGCAGCTGGCCGGTGCGATAATCGGCAAGGCGGGCTCGCGCATCCGCAAGATCCGCGGCGACAGCGGCGCCGGCATCGAGATCGCTGAGCCGCTGCCCGGCGCCGACGACCGCAACATCCCCATCACCGGCACGCCGCAGCGCATACAGGTCGCGCAGTACCTGCTGCAGCAGAGGTACGACGTCCACACATACACACACACACACAAACACACACACACACACACTTTATCATAATGTATTTCACACTTTAAAATAAAATTATTTACATTTAATTTAGCAATGTTCTAAACCCTATCTCTCCATTACCTAGACATTAAATTAGATTTTTATTTCATTTGATGAATGACGAATAAAAAACAATTGTTCAGCAAGAACTAACATACATTGTGTCAGCTCATTAAAACTATCACAGCTGAATAGTAGTCTGCCACAAAACTTAACTTGTAGACAGAAAATTCACCTTTAATATATATCAGGAACACTACTTTTTTACTTTTTGTTATTAAGATTGCATGCCAGTGATGCATGTTAAGTACGACCTGTCTTTCATATCATCGAATTGTACACATCTGCACTTCATTCGTTTCAATAATACATTATATTGACTTATGACGAACTTAATTATTAAGATTATTGTATTTTCCATTCGCCATTACTAACTCTGCTTGTTTTGGTTAGAATGTTTGAAGAGTTTCCTGACTTGGCCCCAAACAAAACTATGATTAAATAGCACATTTGGCTATGTGACATCGTAGTCCCGTGCAGGTAAAACATGAAAAACAGTTTGTAGTGTAACTTAGTTCTCGTAAAATGTATTGGGTTTCAATATAATATCTATTATTGTATCTCATCTGTAATTTCTTAGGTACTTCTCTTTCGTATTTCAATGAGGGCTATTTTAAAAATATAAATGGTATAGTAAACATTATAGAGTAGAAAAAAATATATAATAGTTATGAGTAATACGCAATCTTTATCTAAATAATATTTCTATTGTTTTGTTCACATTTTCCAACCTAATCTCGCAATCATTTTCAATTTCTATCATTCGAAGCTTGACAACGATAGTGACCCATTTCAAAAACAAAGAAAAATTACTTACGTTAAAGAATTACATGGAATCATTACATAATATTATTGTATTGCCAACCTTTCTTTATCAGAATACGTTAGTCGAACTGAGGATATTATATTATATTCATATTCCAATTATATATAATATTGTAATGCCTATATAAACGTAGATTTAAGCTATTTTGTGAACTTAAGTAATTTTTTGTTGTTTTTGAAATGGGTCACTTTCGTTTTCAAGGTGCGATGTATACCTATGTCACTCTTGATAGTACTTAATCTAGTAGCTGTGTATGATTTACTTCTTTTTGTGCCTAACATTTTCGTGTGGTAAATAACATTTTAGGTGTGAACTCATCAACTAACGGGGTGCCTGTCTAGCCTTGTGTTGTATGGAAGACTAGTGATTTTGTTGTTTGATTTGTATTAACAACTAATCACTAATCTCCGTACAGAGCAATGGCGCCTTCATCGGACGAAGATCACTGCTTCCAAATCGCATCGTCGACGTAATGTTACTGACACTCTTATACTATACAACTGTTCTGTCAATGTTTTAACAGTTTCTGTTTTATCGCTTTTTGATGTTAATATTAATTGTGTTATTGTTTATTTATTTATTTATAAGCGAGTAGTAGTATTAAATTCTACATTTTCATTTCAGTGTGCACGAGAATAATCCAAACATCGGCCGTGGGAACTTCTGATTTGTTTAAAATTGGAGAAGAGCAATTTCATTTGCTTAATACTTAATACCATAGTCACCTCGACCCGCTGTACAGTTCATCCCCGTTCCTGTTCAAGAAGTGACTGTAAAACCTATTTAAAAATAAGACTTGATAAGTGCCGCCAGAGAGGTAGTAGATACATAGTAATGTATGCTGAGGCTAATTTTTTTACCAGTATATTATACAAACTGAACCAAATTTGATAACTGTTTGCGGTAAATGATGAAATCCTAGTTTTCTTACTGGTGTGGTTTTGTATAAAATGTAAGAGTAATGCATTTATCACTATTATTAATTTAATATAACGATTTTAATATTGTGTCTATGGTTAATGGATTTAATTTACTAATATGAAGTATTGTAAGTGAATATAGAATAGAATAAAATTCTTTATTTTCCAAAGGATTTTATTTCTTACTAATAATTAGAATAGTTTCCCTTAAATTTAGCGTAGTATATGTTTGGGATAGTTATAACAAAAATTTACCACAATATTGTGTTTTTATGGTTCCGTATGTACTAAAATGCACAGGTAGGCAACCAACACATACAGTGTGGTATATCAAAAAATTAAATCAGTTTCATTAGTGTGCAATTCGATAAAGTAAAAAGTAGGTAATAAAAATCAAATTTGTAGAATATGCAGATACTGAATCAGTATCTCTACTTATTTTTTTGCAGGGATCCATTTCATATCGCCATAGGCCGGGAGAAGAAACCCGGCGGAAAAAAACACTTGGCACTCCTATAAAATGAAATTTAAATTAATTATTCTCTATGCTGTATAGTATAGTAAGCACATAATCAGGCAGGAAATAAACAAATTCGTAAAGTAGGAAAGAATTCACGTGAAACGTGTTCCGTCGAATTTCTCTCTAACAACAGCATTATTGCTGTCTTTGTTACAAAATCAAACAATTCTAAATGATCACTGAACCGTGTAAAAGTAGCAGTAACTACCTTTCTCTTTGTATTTGAGCTAAGCTTAGGAATCAGATTTTTATTAGTAGGTACAAAAAATGCCGTAAGCGACGATGATGCTATGTACCTCTGTTTATACAAAATCTATGCTATACCTACTCTTCTGTCTTTTAATAATTAAGAATGAAGAAGTTAATCTTATCCAGAATCCAGACAGGTAGGTGTATAATAAAAAGCACTCGCTTAGAATAGCTAGTTCAACCTATAATACAAACAGTTTTATATCATTTATTATAATTTTAAACATTTAGTTCCCTAAACTTCACATTATCTGAACTATAGATATTCTGATAACTGCTAAGAGTTAATGAAAAATTATCAGATAATTTGAAGTACAGTCATTACATATTATTATGGTTTGAAATATTTTATGTGTAGATATGATAAGAAATGCTCAGTTGGCATGCTAGATAGGTTTAGGTACATAATCTAAACCTCAACTACATTACCAAGATACTGGCAAACCTCACTGTAAGACAACTACATCTTAGCCATAACTCTACGGGAATGGTGAAGTCGTGTGCGAGGCCCTGCAGAAGACTCAACTGGGGTTCCGTGTCCATGTCGCCAACCTACTTTCCTTTCTAGATGTTTAAAATCTATTGTCAAATACGAAAAGAACTTCAAATATTGCACCTATCAAAATACAGCTACATACTGGCTGTGAAGAGTGTGGAGACATAAAAACTGGGCTGCTGTTACAATGGGTTTTGAATCCTACCTATGGATTAAAAACTGTAATTATGATCTTAGGTTATTAATATTTGAAACTTGTCAAATATTTCCTATTGAAAAAGGAAACTGATTATTTGAAAGAAACCCTGGACAGACTAGTCACCTGCAACAAAGTTTAACCTAGTAAAGGGTTAAGGTATGTAATATAAAATTTCATGAATTCATATTATTATGATAGGTAAAACAAGGAAGAGTACTTTTACAGAAAAACATGTATTTCTAGATATATATAATTTTTTTGTAATGTTTCTGTAAGAAAAATAAGTTATTACATAATATATAAACATAGGTAAACTGGCAATATGAAAAAAAAATATTCACTTGAGTTAACACACATTATAAGTAATGCAAACACTAATTTTACGATTTGACAATCATACGTTACACATGCTGCAGTGGAATTAAAATATTTTTTAAAGTAAACAACAGAGATATGATAATACATTATATTCAAGAAATCACATGTTTTCCCTTATAAGAGATAGTTCATAATTACATGATATAGGTACAATTTATTTTTTAGTTTAATATAATAATATATAACATACAAAATTGATTGTTAGAAATATCTCCACAACTTAAAGCTCTTTGATCAGATTCACGTCCAAAATGAATTTATCATGTTGCATCTGAAGGTTTTTCTAAGTAAAACATTACGTACACAAGCGGTATCACAACACCAAGGATAAGCACAAAACACACTAAATGAAACCATTTTAATCCAAAGTCTGCTCCATGGGACGTCAATTCTTTCACTACTACAGCTTCCACAGAGTCTTTAGATTTCTCAGGCAGTAATTTAGTATCTTCAGACACAGTTTCAGCCACTTCAGAATCTGTGTATGGTACTATTGATGGTGCTAATGTGCTGTTCAACACTACTGCATTACAGTCTATAGCACAATCCATGTTATTCAAACTCTCTTGCTGCTTACTTGGGTTATGTATAGCAATATTTTGGACAGGGTTCCGAAGTAAGTTATGAATTGTGTGACTCGAATTGTCATTAGACATAGACTGAACTGAGAGCGGTGATTGCTGTGCTGGTATAAGCTCAGTAAGAACAGAGTATGGAGTAACAGGTACCTTGATGGTTCGTCGAGCATATATTTCATTGTCTTTATGTATTTGATTGATCCTTTTCAACTCTGAAATCTATAATCAAATGTATTTAGATTTGCAACACAGATATATTACATGCACTTTTAAAGTATTTACATGACTTATAAACCAGACACATCTATGTAGATGAGATTTTTATCAATTTTATTAACTAAAATAAAAATACATTTAAGAGATTCAATAATTCGTAGCATCGTTAAAAAGTTATTAAGCCTGATGTACAACAGTAATAATTTATATTTCGTAGCATTTATTAATTGGTAACTATTCACTTACAGGACAGTAAAATCTTAGTGCGATGGCTTGAAGCGTATCCCCTTCCTGGACTTGCGCTTCAATGAAGTGCTCCACGGGTTTTATCCTATGCAACTGAACTTCGCCGTTGTAATGGTCCTCATCATGTTTATTTGGTAGCATCGTGTAGCCGTTCAGGTCATCTCCACTGTGCATCGAACGAGTCCTACAACAGGGTAGAAAGTCCTTTTATTAGCAACACGTACACACTAACATCCAACACTAAGTCACTACGCAACTACTCCAACTTACCTTTGTTTCATTTTCAATAACAACACTAAAACTAATGGTTACTAGCATGACCTAAAATATAAATGCAATGATACCTGCTGTAGTTAAAATAACAAGGAGTAATATTGATAAAAAAATAAACAATAACAGCTGTTATTTTACCACCATAACAATCGTTCTTGTTTTATTCAAAGAATTTTTTGACATTATGTTTTGCCACATACAATAAAACGTTGTTTACCACCAAAATACAGATAGCCATTGAATAAATTGTAACAACAGACTATTAAGAGCATTGTTTCAAATATTTGGGGTTTATGTATAAAAATACTACATTTCATTGTGAATATCTTAAAGTAGAAAAGATAATCAAATTATAGTTCTCTTCTCTGTTATAAAGGTAGCTGCTAAAAGAAATTAGAAATCGTCTATTTAGTAGCTAACAAGTACACCGGAATGGAACTGTCTATCTTGTCAGATTGTATTGTATCATCTGTCACTGTCAGCTAAAGTTAACAATAATTATTAGCCAGTGTTGCCAGATTAGGCGATTTATCGCCATTTAGGCTAACCTACCTCGAAGTTTGTTGGGGCGATCAAAAATTCCGGTTGGCGACCAGTCGTCGTTTAGGCTGTCGGAAAAAAAATGGTTAATGGTTTAGGCTAGGTATACGTTTTTTGCAGAAAAATCAAGGAACAAATTAAATAGAGTTGAAAATGCATCAAATCTATGACCTAAACAAGCTAATAATTTGGACGATATTAGGGATAGAATTTCGGAAAATGTTTTCATCAAAGATCAAACCCTCCAAGTTTCAGGTTTCTATGATCAGCGGTTTAGGCTGTGCGTTGATCCGCCAGTCCACAGAACACATAAGAAGTGCTATGTCAGTCAGTCAAGCAAGTAATTCAGGACATAACATTATATCCAGTTTATAATAAATCTATTATTTTGTACATATGTATAGGATAAAAGTTCAAGGATAAAATAAAGCATATTACAGCAATTGTTATATTGACAATTTATTAACTTCGAGTATTTTACATAACAGTTAGGTACAGAACGAAATAATACCTTTGGTACTGCGCCACTGAGGTGGAATTAATTCCACATAATTAATTTTTTTTCTATCTACGTTATGTACAAAAAATATTTTAATCAAATACAAAATTTCACCATCACGGTTAGGTAACATTATTAGTGATGTTGAAAAATTTGACAATAGGTACATCAAATTTTGTGTTGTAATGTTAGTTTCGCCTCATTTTAGTCATTTTCAGATTTAAAAAAATCCTACTAAACATACAATCATATAGAAATGCTAATAACATTTATGTAGCCGTTTGTTACACGAATAGGTAGCGCATTTAACCAATCAAATAAGTTTTTATTATAATATATTTAATAGCGTAAAATAATTATGAATGTAATAAGAAACTACTTAAACACGAAAGTTAATTTAACTGAAATGAAAAAAATAATATGTAAATATTAAAGAAAATATCACAGAAATTATATCAAACAATACCCTATCACATAATTATAATATCAGTATTATACAAAAATTAAAATAGTACCAAGTTGCTACAAATGCTTAGGTATACTCATTCAACTGCATTTATTTTAACTCAAGACAAATTTATTAGAACACAAACAATACTGATTTATTTGAAGTTGCATTTATTTAGTAAATGCAAATTTTTTATATATGGATTTTAGATATTGAAATGTTAGGGTTTTACATGACAGGTAGTAGATCTATCCCGCATTTTTGCTACATTGTTGCGTTAATATTTACGTGACGTAACGTAATATCACAAGAATGCACAAAGTGATTCACATTATCATCAACTCGCAAGTTCTTGCGTTGCGTTCGTGCGAGTTCATATATTTTTACGATGCAACTTCGTATTGCAGCCGTGTGTTTTCATCCTAAAATTCAATTGCAATGTTGAATTAATTAAGAAAAAATTACTGATGTATGTACAGAAATTAAATGATTATAATTACGAAGCGATGTCAAATAACACATTAATATCATTATTTACATTTCGTGACGTAGATATTTGTGCCCAAAATCTATGAAGTGCTTGAATGTCACAATTTTAGTATTAAATTATGCAAGTTAATAAATAATCGTAGATTAAAATATATAAATATAATAACTAAAACCTGATTTAATAATTTAGAACATAAGTTTTATGAATTTTTCTTATATTGACTGGCCAATGTTTCATTAACTTCATTAATAAAATCACTTAAATTAATCAAAAAACATATATGTACCTCAATGACTGATTTATTTTTTAATGATTTAACTAAAATTATACTTAGAGTAGTATAAAATGGCGATTGTAAATATATCGTTTTTCAATGCTAAAGAAATATGGTCCAATGATGGCAAGAATCAAAATAGGCAATGTTTAGTCCTTTATAATAATAATATATAGATAGAATAATAACATAGGCTTTGAGGGCGGCCTATACAAAGAACGCCTACATACAATAAAATTAATGTTCCATAATACAGCGATGATTATATATTTTATATTTTCTTATCCCAACATACCTAATGTATAAAAGGTCGCATTAAATATAACATATTTTTATAACAGCTATTGTTCTTATAAAAATCAACAAATAAATGTATGCGTAATAATACTTTGGCAAGTTATACCTTTTTTTTAATATGGATGCAGCGAAAGAAATTTAAAGAGTGAAATAAAAAATGCAAGGAGGTATTTACTAAATATACCACATCCCAACATCAAGCATCAATCGTTTAAACAAATTCCTTCTTAATTTATTTCTACAGTTTTTGTATACTTTAGTTGATTACAAATTTTATTAAAAAATTAGTTGGTATTTAATTATTATTTATACGATCTTGTTATATATATGTCATATTAATATATAACCTAATATATTAGTAAAGAATATCAGGTCATCTTTTTAGAACTCAACTAATATTTAATAAAGAAAATACAAAAAAATATATAATCGAAAAGATATAAACATAATTATTTCAAAATTCATGTTACTGACTCGTTTTAATATCAACAGTGACCTGATACTCTTCACAAAATGTCTACAAAAGTGTTTTTATTACATAAATAATATATTATTCGGAATTCGAAGCAATTACGTGCTTACATCTAAATTGTTTTGAGAACTATTTATTATTGCTTGGCTTTACATTAAGTTTATCTTTGCATGTTATATTTAATTTTTTATCTATAGCACGTACACGTATTCGTTATTTTGTGACGACTTACACTGATACAGATATTAAAATACAAAGAGATTATTATGTAATTTTATGTTTCTATTGTTTTATATAAAATGCGTTTATCCTTACGTCTAACAAATAAATAATTCGATTGTGACGAAAAGAACAGCTTATATATATCACAGGTTTATATACAGACATGTACAACTACTCATTTCAGTTTTAGAACGGTTTAAAGATTAACATACTCTGCTGCGAAATTGGGATTACGGAATAGTAATATCACTTTCGAACCACACTAACAGAATCGGATCTCAACAAATTTTGTTTTTGTCAAATAAATAAATAATATACCAAATAGCTTCGGAATATTTATAACTTGTCGGAAATGTATGGACATTGCAAGTTGCCTTGCCTAACGTAATTTATTTTAGAGTTAGTTGTACAAAATACTAATTTTAATAAACAAATTTTATGGTCGTCCCATACCATCCCTTGCAACAATTTACTAAAGAGATTGTATTACTCTACAAAAGAAAAAAAAAATTTTAACATAAGTAGCAATGTCAAGTTGTTTACTAACTAAAGTACATATAGCCGGGTACCTATTATTAAATAATATTTCTACAAGCAGAAAAAAGACTAGTCAAATATTTTCATAACACAAATAAATTATTTAATTGTATGAGATCCCCGAATTATAAAACTAACATATATCTGGTAACAGTAACATTTCGATAAGCTTGAGGTGTTCGATGGCTTCCTACTATCTTACACGACCGGCTTAAGTACGAGTATACAGCCAAGAGGTTACTTAACAGTTTTGACGTTGTAAACTGATGGCAACAGCATTGTTAAAATTCAGTAGCGTTACGATGACTCCGAAAGCCTTCGGAGCGCTCTCGCTTCATTCACAAAATATGCCCAAACAACAAACAGGTTCATACCGTAACCTTAATAGTAAGCCGTCGAATACTTCACGCATTATCGAATCCTTGGAAGTCGCCCGGCCAGTTCTCACGACGGGCGGCCCGGTCTGAGCCAGTGCACGCGAAGAACGCGTCTCCCTCGAACGGGTCCGCTTCCCTGGTGAAGATGTTGACGGAGTCCGACTTCTTGATGTCCCGGTGGGCGAGCGAGGCGGGCTGCGGCTTGGGCCGGAGGGGTGGGACGTCCTCGTCCTCCTCGGCGATGGAGGCGGTGCGCGCGCGCGGCGTGGACACGGTGAAGTCGTCCTCGAACATGGACCGTGGGGACAGCGAGTCCGAGTCAAACCGGAACCTGGCGGCCGGGGAGTCCCCGTCGCGCGCACGCGCCGAGCTGCCCGACAGCGGGGACGCCGTCGTGTCCTCGCCCTCGAACACGAACCTGACATATACCGTCAACAGATTATATATATATATATATATTTTTTTTTTCAAACGCTTCAAACCTACGGCC
>DWQL01001123.1:0-12269 GCA_018231265.1 Noctuana haematospila | reverse complement strand
CGTCTAGGGCGGGCATCGGGCGCTGCGTCCTTCCTAGGGCGAGCATCGACACCGTCTGAGGCTCGGTAAAAACATGTTATTGTGAAATCAAATTTCAATGTCGTCTGCTTTTAGGGTTGTATTGTCTTCTATCTATTGCGTCGTTCTATTCAATTTTGTGTTTGTTGTTATTTTTTATATAAAAAAGTAAAATTTATGTACTGAAGACGTAAGTGCTGATTATTATCGCAAGACAGTAACTAATTAAAGCGAAATAATTTTAACTTTTGAATTAAAAATACAACTTTTTTTAGATTTTAAAACAATATTTAATTATTTTCATATCTTGAAGCAATATTATTTTAAGTTTAATGAGCAGTATACAAGCATGTAGGTCACTGGTGATAAAGTTTAATAATCTTTTTATCCGTAATTCGTAATGTGATCAAATTCTCATCGAGGGTGTACGTCGGAAAACCACTGCGTACGTATTTGCTTAAGATCGGGCGGATCTTACGGGCGGGCTACGGTGCTACGGCGTAGAGGACGTCTACGAGGCTACGACCTCAGGTTTGGGCGGCGCGGCGATGCGCCGGGGTCACATCGGCTTATTCTTATAAGTTGTTCTGTAGGCGTTCTGGATAATTATAATATATTTTATATATCTTTATTAGCTTTTACTTTTTTATGTTATGATGCTAAAACGAGGAGAAGATATTTATATAAAATATAATGTTAAATGACATTTTTGTTAAAAGGAGTTCACGATTTTGGACTTTTATGCCGATAATAAAAACATTTTTATTAATCATAAGATATTTGTCAACACTCGATGAACGTCAAATAACAGAGTACCTCGGCTTACTAGCTAGCAGACTACATAGCGCGTTAGACTAAACAATATTTTCATACACTGCACTTTTAACTTATTATTCGATGGTGAGCATAGAATTGAAAAATATTATAAAATACCAAGAATCCCAATCCCTACAAGCAGTGCAAGTATTATATCAGAAGCTCATGCTGGGCGGGCGGCACAAGGGCGGCCACCGACCTGCCCGCACAGCGTTACCTTGTGGCTGACATTATCATATTAATGCATAATAGTATCAGCTAGCGAGGTCTGTTTCTTTATCTTCACTATTATTATCTTTATGTTAATTTACGATAACAATACCTGTTACAAACTGTCTGTACCTTGCACACGATTTTTTTAATCAAGGAGTAATAGAGGAAATACTTTTTATATTACTTCTGAATGTTTATTTTTATATTCACAAGCTGACAAGCTGTTTAACTAATAGTCTGAACTGTCCAATATTGGACCAGCATGGTCCAGTCAGTTTCGGGTTATTACTTTCCTTTGTCGAATTCCCGGCGGGACAGAAATGTAAAATAATGAATACAGATTTCTGTATCCTGTCTCAAAGTCGTCACAGTGTAGTGACGTCACAGAGATTCTAATAGATTCTAGATCTTTGAATATGAAGCGTTTATCTACCTGATTACGACCCGAGTGGTGTAGTGGTTACCACGCCATTCCACCATTCGAAGGGTCCTGGGTTCGATTCCCAGAGATTTAAATGTTGAATTTAGATTTCTATTTCCAGTGTGGGTGTTTATATAATTGTCTTTGTGTGTCGCCCAAATGTTTGTGTGTCATGGCACCCAAGACACAGGAAATCCTAGTATGAGGCTGTGAGTGTGAATCCTTATTTATTTTATTAGTTATTTATATATTCAGATGCCAGGTTAATAGCCAGTGATAAAAATATATTTCACGAAACTTCGGTTCGTCACGTAAACAGGAAGCTGAAATAAGCCATATTTATTTATTTATTAGATTTTAATCGTTGCCTAAACTTATAATATTAAAATCAATACATTATCAGTCTTAAGAGAGAGCAAAACAGGCACCATTTTTATCTTACCTCTAGGTAAAGGAACGTCTCTTTAAGGAAGAATATTCCATTACTTATATGGTCATGAGAACATAATGAGCTTATAAGAATATAAGAAAAATCGTATCTACATATTGCTGATTCACTTTATATTACACAATAAAAATAATCAAGAAACCTTAAGATACAGAATATTCGTTCGAGCTTGAAATCAGAGCAGACGTACTTCTGAGACAAACTGTTGAAAATAAACCGGGCTTCGAGTGCACCTCCGATACAGCCTCCGAAGGGCGGCCTGTCGACCTCTAGACGGAGTCAGTGACCACCAGTTCACCAACTCGCCTATTGCGTCTCGAACGAAACTCTATATTGGTACTTTGAAGTACTTCAGGTGATTTAATACTTTTCATAACAGTAGGCGTACTTATTGAGAAGTTTCGAGTATTTTGCAGTTTTGATGGACTAATGTTTATTGGCAGTGACATAAGTCTCTGTAGCTGAAAACTTAGAAAAGTTAACACAATGTGCTCGTATCGAGTGCTAAGGTTTTTTTGCTGACAAATTAAATATAATGCTTGCATACTCATAGTGGTAAGTAATGGCGAACTAATTTGTTTTTATTAATAAATTATTTTTCATTTACATATGTGTGAAGAGCCTCCAGCCACAGCCTCAACTGGCTGATCGGTGAGACCTGAAACTTGGCCGGAGTGTTTTTTGTATGATGTATCCGACAAGAAAGGCTTTTCCGCAATTCTACCCCTAGGGGGTGAAAACCAGGGGCAAGAGTGTATGGGACAACGTGATTCCTGGGTCCGATCTATATTTTTGATTTTAGGCCCCGATTCCAAAGGCCACGAGGACGAAACCAAAGGTTATAAGCTAGTTATTTATATACCAGAATAGGTGGGTTGGGTTGTATAACCGCAAGTCTATGGGGTGCAGTAGCAACTTAATATGAAATGCCCTGCGTGTTCACTTGCCATTTCTTTAATACTATGTATAAAATTGTAATTGTACAGTAAAGCCCCGTCGCGCACCTACGCATTACCGCGCGTTACTGCGTACATTACCGTTGGGACACCAAAGGTTATATTGGGCATTGATTGGCAGTTCGGTAAACAAGCCGCCCTCCAGACGACGCGACCATCGCCCTTCCGACCTGCCGCCCTTCGCACGCATAAAACGCATCGTGAGCCTGTTTGTGTCTAGACATTATGTTTATGACAAAAACGTGTCAATGTGTGAGTGCGTTTTAGCAAATTAAGTACAAGCCCTACTACAGTGTTCGTGTGTGAGTGCTGTTTTGATAGATGCAAGGTTTATTGTATGTAATCTTACGCTGTATGTGTGAGTGAATGGTTTGAATTTAATGCCTATTTCAGAGTAATGGAAATTTTCAGTGAGGCGGCGTGGGATTTTAATATTCTAAGGATTTGTATGTGAAAGGATCGTTGGTGCTTTCTTGTTAATACATCAGTTTTTGATGTAGAACGCTGCCATATTTAATGTAAACTATTTGACAAAAACAATTTACTATGGATACATTACGAAAAATTCTTTTAAAGAAAAATACACGCCAACTTCTGTATTTAACAAAGTCATGCGATGATCGCAAATTAACGATCATTTTATAACGAATTCGTTATAGCGACACAGATGACCGACTTTCGTCAGAACTACCTTATTTGCAATGGTCCATTGTGAAATAATCAGGAAATATACTGTCGGTTTGTTTGTTTGTTATTTTTCCGTTAATTTTTTTTCTTTATTTTGTGTTTGGTTACTCGAGAGGCGACCGGAAACAAGTGCTAGTAGTTCCGTTATATTTTTTGCTAATTATTTTTTTTTACAGTTTCTTCGAACAGTGGATCGATTGTTTAGTAATATTGTTGTGGTAATTTTAATATTTATTCAAAGTCTGTCGCTCCAGTTACATGGACCTTTGTAACGGTCCATGTATTCGGGACAAATGTTTGTCAAATAATAATAGTTAAACAATTAGTTTTATAAAAAATCTAGGAAGGAAAATAGGTTTTGTCGACAATTTTCGTGGCAATCTTTGTTTACCGGAGTGATCGAAAGCTGTAAATTTAATTAATAACAGGTTCTATTTAAAACCTACATAAATACATTTTGATGTAAAACAATACAATAGTTAGTAGTAATAACACTACTCGTATTTAGGGTTGTTGAAACATTTCTTAAGTGTTCAACTAACTGATTGATAAGTTAAGTATTTCTTTTTATTTTTTTTTATTTACGTTTCACACTCACAGCCCCATATTAGGATTCCCTGTGTCGTGGGTGCCATATAAAGACAATTACACAAACACCCAGACCGAGAACAGAAATCTGAATTCATCATTTAAATTTCTGCCCCGCCGGGGATCAAACCCGGGCCCTTCATATGCCTCTTGACCTAGGAAGGCTCCATATGCCTCTTGAGAACGTACTCGTTATAAAGACCTTTCAGGAACACTAAGAACAAGAACATTAAGAGACAATTAATTTATAACAATTATTAAATTATAACGGGATTTACAAAACATTTAAAGAGTCTTATTACTAAAGGAAATCGCGGACATAAAACTAGTTTTATTAATATAGGTACGTATTATAAAAACTAGCCAAGTGAAAGTCGTAATCGCGCACGAAGGGTTTCGTACCATTATTTATAAAAACGGTAAAAAAATCATTGTCTGTTATTATTTTAATTTTCCATAATAATATGTATTAAATTCATTAATATATTAAATTAAGTTTTATAATTGCATGCCCGATAAGGGTAAACTGGTCTAACTTTATATGTCACCATTATAAATGTTATTGCAGTAGTTACTGGCAATAACTGATTACGATTATGACTGTTTTTTATTATTTGTTGTTATAACGGCAACAGAAATACATCTGTGAAAATTTCAACTGTCAGCCTGGTGATAGACTATCAGCTGAATATTAGTAATTGGGTACCGTTTTACCCTTTGGATACGGAACCCTAAAAACTAACACAAGCGTAATATTGTGTTCAACGAAACTTTATTACGTTTGAGCTGGTTCAATTGCACTGCAGCAAGGACTAGTAAAATATCTGCGTAGATCTAGGTCAATATAAGACCATAAGTAAATGTGCATACGTTTCACGGTTGCCTTGCTTCTGTATTTAGAGGGGATTTGAGAATTTATGTCCAATTTGTATGTTTTATTAAGGTTTGTTGCTAGGTACCTAGATGACTCTGTTAGAACTAATTTATCAAATTCAAATTCAAAAATGTTTATTCTTCACAAGGTACACGTAAGGACTGGATGAACGTCAAATAATACGGTACATCGGCTTTAGGCGCCCTTTTGGCTAAGGTAGGCCGGGAGAAAAAATCCGGCGGAAAAAAACTCTCGGCACTCCTTTAAAATCAAGTGTATAAATTACAGATTATTAACAAATTATGTAGTATAGCTTAAGCCTGATAGTGAGCACAAGTGACAGCTAAGCATGTGCGTCATGAAGTTTATGAAATTAATCAACATAAAAGACTAAAGTGTAATACGTTGTTGCCAGGTGACGGTGAAGGCCCTGTACGACTACCGTGCGCGACAAGACGACGAGTTGTCGTTCTGCAAGCACGCGATCATCACCAACGTGGACAAGCCGGACGAGGGCTGGTGGCGCGGCGACTACGGCGGCAAGCGACACCACTGGTTCCCCGCCAACTACGTGCAAGAGATCGAGGTGCCGCATATGCCTGGCGTAGCTGTGAGCCGCATTTTTGTTATCTTGAAAATAATTGTTACCTTAACTGTAGTCCTATCACGAATAATAAAGACGTACGTTAAGTAATCGAGTTGCGTACCTAATGTCACTATATCCATACGATTTTTAGTTCCCGATACGCCCGATACGGAGCGCTGTTCAATATCCCATACAAAATTTAACTGATTTGTAAAATATTCGTGATAGGGCTACTGGTCAGTCATCCGTTTCTACATTGAATATCTACTGCTAAAGAGGTCATCGTCGCTTGTGGACATGGACCAGAAGATTCACTAATGTATTGCCGGCTTTGACGGGGAGTTCTTTTAGTGCGTTTTGTCAAAAACTTCATACACATAGTCAAAGGTAGCCGGTACTCCGTGTGGAGGCTCGTTTGTGCTTTGGAGAGCAGCAAGAAACGCCCCGCCGTGAAGCACCGTTTCACCCTGTTCAGGATAACATAGCAGAAGTTTTCAGAAGTATTAAAGGTGTTCTCTTCTCATCTTCATGCTATATACCTGTCTCTTAGGAGACTTCGGCATTACTTGACTTGGATATCAATTGATGGCAGTCGTTCACTATTAGGATAACTAATATCAAGACCCTAAAATATTTTAATAGCACATTGGAGTTCTAAAGCATCTAATATAAAAGTGAATGTTTGTCTGTATGTCATCGATGAACTCTAAAACCACTGGACCGATTATTATGAAAATTGGTATATATATTATGTATTTTTCCACGGAGAAGGTTTGTATAATATGCTCATTGATGCCACTCGTCGTTGATGTCATTGGCGCTGCAAATTAGCAACTTCTGCCCCTGATTTTTCTTTAAAATTATATTTTTCTTAAATTTATTTTAATTGGCGTAGCAACCCGCGCCGGGTTACAGCTAGTGTTTTATAATTTACATGTATTTATATTTACAGGGTGGTTTGGAGAACGAGACTGCCGCGCTTGGGTCATTGCAAAAGGGTGTCGTGGACGTTTTGGGCGCAGTCGTTGAGCTCGTGGTCGGTGAAGAGAGCGGCTCCGCCCGGTGGCTCGTCCGTATCCAGAGCCCTTCTATGTGCGCTCCTTTCGACATGGCTGCACCGACACGCGAAGATGCCTTAGAGTGGCTTTCGGCCATTAAAGAAGCCGCCCATAGCGCCAGCGCCAGATCCCTACAACACAGAAAGATGGAACGGACCTGGCGCATTGCTAAAGAAATGTCCGACCTCATTGTGTACTGTCGGTCGGTCGCCTTCAACCAGGAACGCTTGCGGAACAAAGGCTTCATATTCAGCGAGATGTCCTCGTTCCCTGAAACGAAAGCCGAACGCTTCATGTGCCAGCAAGAGACCGCGTTCTTTATGAAGTATCACACGGTGCAGCTGAGTCGCATTTATCCTAAAGGCCAAAGAATCGATTCGTCTAATTACAATCCTATGCCGTTCTGGAACGCCGGCTCGCAAATGGTCGCCCTAAACTATCAGACGCCCGACAAGGCGATGCAGATCAATAATGGCAAGTTTAAAGAGAATGGCAGTTGTGGTTTTATTTTAAAGCCAGATTTCATGTTCGAAGATGGGTACAATCCGTACGAGAAACGGTCTGTGGATAAAAAGGTGCGGCCTATGACGGTGATGCTGCGCGTGATAGGTGCGAGACACCTGTGCAAGTCCGGCCGCGGGACGGCCAGCCCTTTCGTGGAAGTTGAGATCATTGGTGCAGACTACGATAATGGCGTAAAGTTGGTCACCAAGACAGTTGGTGAGTTCAAAATTGCTTGCTATTTGCTTTATAAATATATATAGTCAGGCAGAGGATAAAACCTAAAGGCTTTGTTATCTATTACACAGTGCTTGCTACGGTGATGGCAGTGGTTTAATTCTTCTCTTATTGGATAGTCCCAGGTTCACACCGCACTGCTATACATTAAATGCATACCAGTTATGAACATTAAATGTCATATTATGCTGCAACAGTGAAGGAAAACATCGTGACAAAGCCTGCATGCCTAGAGTTCTCCATAAAGTTCTCAAAAGGCCTGTGAAGTTCACCAGCCAGCGTGGTGGACTATGGCCTAGACCCTTAAAAGGAACTGTGAGAGGTTGATAATGATGATACTCTGCTTCACTAGCTCCATTTCTATTAAAAATTATATTCATTTGTATAATAATTAACTCTACTGTGTTCGGTGTTCAGTACGGTTACAATAAATTAAGGTTAACAATCACAATGGGTAGCAATATAGTTTGTGGCATAAAATATGTTTTTTTTCTTTCAGTTGACAACGGCATAAATCCCATATGGAACGATATATGTGAATTCGTGGTGACGAATCCTGATTTGGCATTAATCAGGTTCTTGGTGCAAGATGAAGATATGTTTGGAGACCCCAATTTCATAGGGCAAGCGACCTATCCATTAAAATGTTTGCGTACAGGGTATCGCAGCGTGATACTAACAAACGGTTATTCCGAGGAACTAGAGTTATCATCCTTACTTGTTCATATATCGCTGATACAAAACTAATCATAAATGTAATTTTTTATCTACAATGTTAGTAGTACAGTCTTAGTCACATGTATCCACTGAATTAGTTTCACTTTATTCACTGTAGTTTTAGTTTTTGTAAGAGTTCATCATTTCTTTGCTTGTATTTTTTTTTGTTTTATTTTTTATTGTTACACTATAATTATCAAGTAGTATCAATTTAATGCAAGTATCGTGGCGAACCTTGTGTATTCGCTCAAATAGTATAATTATACTTTAGTTCCTACATCTGTAAGATATGTTGGCTTAACATTTGGCCCTAAATTTATAGCAATACTGCAATGTAATTAATTGATTAATTCAGTTTTTAAATCAGTTATAATTTAATAAATAAAATTTAAACAAAGATTTACTTGTTATATAGCTATGTACAGTTTTTTTTTAGATTTTATTTTACAAAACACTGCATTTTACAGTTTTCTACTTAACGAATTTTCAAATTAACTATGTGCCTTTATAATAACATTATAATATTTTAGAGTTATACTGAAATCTTGGATTCATATATACGTATTTAGAATAGTTAAATATTTACACGTCTTCTATATTTTTTAATTGTTGTTTAAATCGTATTATACCTAAGATAAATGTCACAATTGTATGCATGACGATTAATTATTATTATTACGTTATAATTATTGCAAATACATAGTCACATAATCTATGTAACACGGTGAAGTGTATGTAAAATACTTTTAAGATTAAAATGCGGGACAGTAAACAGAAAATGAAAAATTAACATATCTTCCATCCACACTTTAAAATTCGTTTTCTCATTTCAGCTTTAATTCGTAATTGATATGACATTTATCTCAAATATTATAATATTGTTAACACAAACTGTTTTTCTAATATAATAGTTGTAAAAACTAAATCAATTTTAGTACGTTTAAATCATGCTGATTATATCGAGAATCAGTCAATAATATTCACTAAATAAGTTGAAAATTAAAATTAATTTAAAATATTTTTATTTTCTAGAACTTCTGACATGTTTATTATATGTACTACTTAGGGGTTTATTTTACTTGCATTTTCATGACATGTGAATGACTATTGTGACTATTGACGATTGCCATGGCGTTAGTATGCGTGGATTAAACTGCCGGCAAAATCCTTTAACAGTAAACTAATTCTAATTTAAACTATGTTGAATATTTACATACGTAATGTAGCCAATCCACCGGCCGAATCTGTCGAGTAGCGAATCTGCTGGATGTTGAATCTGTCCAATTATTATGTCTGAAATCCGATACTCCTAAAACATTAAGTTTGAATTTAAAGTTTAAAGGTTTAGCGCTTACTTTTTGTAGCAAAAAACAAAAAAAATTGTCTTTGAAACAAGGCTTTGAAAATGCTCTATGTAACTTAATTTTTTAATGAACTGAAGTGTTTTCTAAAAATTGTACGAGGCGCAGGTAAATGTTGTCCTTATAAAAAAAATTGATCTCTACAACATCGCCTATAGGTTCCAAAAGACCTATGCTATTTTTAAACTTGTTTGTATTAAATTATATTCGATATTCTTAGTTCAGTAATCATTATTATTGTATGTAAATAAGGACAATTTCAATGATACTGGTCTATACCTCCGCAGGAGGTCCCTTGGTTTGATTAAGTTATTCATCATAAAATCAAGTAAGTATATAGACATCAACTGTGTCGACTTATGTAAATGCTTTCTTTGATTTTATGTATACATACTAGTAATTTCTGTGTCTTCAATTGGTATGGTGGCTACGAAGTATTGGGAAATTTTATGAATAAAAAGTAAAAGTTTTGAAAAATAGAATATAGAAGACACAATAACAAACGGGTCGCAGCCTTTTCCATGTACATTTATGTATGTCGGCTAGTCGAATAACCAAACTAACAAAAATAGAAACTTATCCCTATTTTCAAATCTTGCATGTAAGCTGACTGAAAATAGAAATCATATTATTACGGTAACCTTATAGTGTTTTATGGCAATATGCAAAAAGTAGTGTCTTCAACATGGAGTAGTTTTTATGTTAAATAGAAATCCGAGGCAGGCACAATTCTCTATATGAAATTGATAGATACTGCATTTAATTTACCTATCTTACCAATATGGTAAATGAAAATAATGGTAGATGAAAACATAACGTTAATGTAAATTTTTTGGCTTTGGTTAAGCATCTATAAAATATTGTATATATGTAAACTTTTTACATAATACCATTGAAGAAGCAGCATATTTCATGCTACTTTTATAGAATCCTTTTTCATCATCCAGGACATTTTGATCAATATGCAACAAAAAATATATCTTAAAACATAGTAACCATCTTACGATAAAGATGAATGAACTGAACAAAAGAACATGCAAAAATTATTATTAGTATGTAAACCGTAATCTTAACAAACAAATCTATTGTCACTATTCCACTTCACAGTTCCAAAGACTTTGGTCATAAGATTTTACTTGTTTGAGAGATTTATAGTATGTATCTAATTTGTCGATTATACCCAATAGTTAGATCACCCCTGTGGAGTTATTGAAATGGCAATAGGATTCAATGATAATTTTCTATTGAAGGAATTATAGTATTATATATTGAGAGTGGAATTTGCTATTGAATCTCAATGACTTCAGCTATATAAATGGCAGCAAAAGTACAGACAGCTTTAGTATTTTCTTACGATCAGAGTATTTAAGTACCTATCTGGTCTGCAATTGTGGGTGATAACAAATAGTTGTTATTTTGGTAAATATAAAACTGTTGTATTTGAATAATTATGCCTAATGAAACACTGTCTTAATTTGTCTTTCTATTAGTTTTGATTGATATTTTTATGTTTAATTTTTGTACCGAACACTTTCAGTGGAGATTTGAAGTGTTTCACTAGTTTTTATAATATACTGGCTTTAAAATTCTGTTTTAATTGATCAGTAGTATTTACTTTTAATAATAATTTAAATTTGATCCTATCGTAACTTGAATCTATAGAAGTTAACATTTTCAAGGAGTTAATTCTACTGAGCAAAAGATTTTCATCAAACAAATTTCGTCACATACCTACTGTCAACAATGTGAGTATTTTTCTCTGTAAACTTTAATGTTAATTAGTTTCAAAACTAAATAAATCATATTTAAAGGACTGAATCAATGTTTTTATTTGACATCATTGTTTTAATAATTAATTGTAATCCCACTTTTGTAAATGCCATAGGTAGGTACAGAAAAAATTATGTCTAGATTATTTTAATTGATTCCATATAATAGTTGGGGTTTAAATATGAAATAGCTCTTTTAAAGTAGCTACTGGCCATGTTGAATTAACATAGCATGGTTTGAATATCGAAGTTACCTATCAATTTTAACCCATTCAGTAAAGCCGTTTAGAAGATATGTGATATGATGTTAAATAATAAGTACCTACCGAAGGATAATTATTATTTATTTTTATTATGTACCCATTGTCCTAAAACCCGTTTTTCCGCAGGAATGAAGCATTTTCCCGCGGTTAAAAGAAGCCTATGTTCATCAGGGATAATGTCGATTGTCGATGAATGTCGGCTTCTAATGGTAAAATAATTTTTTAAATCGGTCCCGTATTTTCGGAGTATTTTCTATTCAAGACAAACAATTAAATCTTTCCTCTTTTAAATATTAGTGTAAGTAGGTACCTATAGGTACTGTCATAGCAAAACTGTGCCGCTGACACGTCTTCAAAATGCTTTTGGGAAGGAAGTGTCAAATTAATATCGTAAAGCGTTTTTATGCAGAATTGAATCTTGTCTGTATTTGTCTCCATTATGTTTGTGATGCTCGGTTACTGGAAAACCGACGTATCAGTATTTCAGAATTCTTAGGATTGGTTGGTATGAGCTAAATTCAAAAAAGCAAGGAAGCGCGCATGCCATGCCGCATCTCCCACTAATAGTGTAGGTAGATCGCGAGTGGTGATCTCACAGAGCAAGCAAGTCAAGCAACCAAGTAGGTAGTCAGAGTACTCAGATATGTTAAAACCTCGATCCGCGCTATTATCTATTATTTCTGTAATGTTCTGTTTGTTTATATAAAGCCTGTGTACATAGTATTTGACTATTATTCCTTACTGCATTTATAGTAG
>DWQL01001122.1:0-12269 GCA_018231265.1 Noctuana haematospila | reverse complement strand
ATGTAGCTAATCGTAGTCCATCCGTTTCTTGTAACGAGTCGCCCCCGCACGTTCTCACTCATTCTCACAATACAATCATGTAAAAATTCGACAAAGTGTCGTGGGATCGTCGTAGCACTGCACTGTAGATATTTTGATATTTTCTGACATGCTTGCGTAGGCTAAAGGCGCTAAAGCTAACCTATGGCGATTGTCACAAGTTAACGGTATACTTTTATCGGATATTTGACGATGGGAATTTATGGAGTGTTCTGTCTATCCGTCTCTGCGTGTGTGTAAAAATGGCCGGCATATTCATATTTTGGAGCTGTGAAAGCTTGCTTGACACTTTCCCTATCTATGCCAGTAACTATTAAATTTTGGGTATTTACTCTATCTCTTATGTTGGCACTGGTATTTGCTTCAAGTTACGATTACACTGCACTGATTTTGTGTATTTATACACAATGTCAGTTTCTACATCAAAATATACACTTATAAACTGAAATTCTTCTTAGTGCTGGCTGTAAACTACGCTGTGTCGTATTTATTAGTCAACAGACATTCCAGTAATTAGTCAAGACAAAAGATTAGATAACGTGACTGCTGTGAGTTGAGCTAAGCCATGCACCCTCGCCCTCGCACTATCGTAGGACAATATCTTCGTACCATCTAATTGCAAATATGGTTGAAAAGCCCCTTGATCTTGTACTTTCAAGCCCCATTTTAGAGATAAGAGGATGCGACGAATACTCAACAAATTACAAAGTTGTCGCTGGCGTCAGGTCACGTACGAAAGTGGCAAGTTTTTGGCACCCATATATTTAAACGATTAGAGGATAAGCATTTAGCATAGATATACTTCATTTTTTATTAAATTAATTCTTAGTGGTTATAATTGACAGCATAGCTCAGTAGTTGAATTGCGGCTTAGCGCTTCAGTGGATCCGGGCATAAGGCATTTTCTAGCGTTAGAATACCACGTTTCCCACTTGCTTTCATCATTTCCCTTGCGTAAAAAGTAAAATAAATGTATTGATACTTTAAAAGTGTGTAATAAAATTATTTTTTAGTATAACAACATATTATTATCTTCTTAATGCAAATAGCTAAAAAGCCCCTTGCTCTTTATGTTTGCGACCCTCATTATTTGGTCTCCTCATTTGGTTAAGGGACTCCTGTACGTACTTGAGTACAATAACTAAGTTGTGGTTGCCTTTACACTGACTGAACACGTGGAGATTCTATTCGGAGCGAAGCGAGGCAAACTTTAATTAATGTTGTACGGTTTACGTTCAAAATATGTCGGCAGCACAATCGCGTCCATGTATCACATATCAACATTATATTCTCATCATTCAACATTATATTCAGTTAATCAGTTCAATACAATATCTTCACAGTCAGTTTAAATCTTTCATTTGAGTACTCTATTCCTTGATATAGGTACGGTGTGAACCGTACAATTGTTTTCCTCCTATAATTGATAGCTAATATAGTAATAATAATTTACATTATTTGTTTTAATTTAGAGAGATTTTAGGGTTTCATTTGTTAGATAATTCTCCTATACTTGCCCAATATTATTTAGTCTAGACCCGAAAAGTTCTAACATAATTTCAAAGCAATAGCGTTTTAGCTGTCTTAGAGTTTTATTGCTATTGGTACCTAATATTATACAACTAACATTAAATCTAATACACTTTTTAAATTATTACAGAATATGAAAAATTTTTTTAGAGTAGCCGCTGTATCGAAGCGGAATCTATCATAACATAATATTTTAACTTTTTATATGAAACTTCTAACGGACCTACACAAAGGCCTGAGCGTATCTATTTAACATAAATTGAACTTCATTTTGTTTACAAAGAGACGCTCCTAAATCGAAAACAAAGAATAATGTACCTTATCAACCCCTTAACAAACAAGATAGATTGAACCGATATTAAATGCCTTTTACTTTATATTGTTACTACACTTTCTTCGTATACAAAAGGCACGTACTCGTACGAGTCGAAGGTATGTTTTCGTTTGCTTAAACAAGGTTCAATGAATACGATAGATACCTATTCCCATCTTAATATGGGAATATGGCACGTTATGGTTATATTGAGAACAACTTTGACATTATAAGTGGGTTGAAAAATCGATAGCATTCGTAACAAAGTTTTTCGTAAAGGAAAAGAAAACAAGATTAGGCAGATAAGGAGCTATTGGGAGCAACCGTCGTCGGTCCTTTTGTTAAAAGAAAATGCAAATGAAATGGAGACCGCTGGTCTCGTAGCATACAAAATCCGTAGATACAATCCTGATTGGACATTATTAGTAGGTATTTTGTATTTCGGGTTGGATAAAGGTCTCAAGTTTGTTTGCTCCGTCTATAATACGTTACAAAAACATAGAACAATTAATTTATGTAGCACTGCCATAGAGTATATAGTCTACAGTACATTTACCTTTACTTTATTTATATTATTTACTTTGTATTTAATTATAGGGTTTTATTTATTTAAATTACAATGCCTGCCACTTTCTGTTCCTTTGTATCTATATTTCAACAACTTATTGGCATACAGTTGAGCTAATTGGCATACTTTGTAATTTTGGTCACAATGCAATGTGATGATATCGAGTTGTCTTATGGTTAATTGTTAAAAAATTATATTACAATAAATACAAAACCATAGCTAGATTTATTTATCTAGCAATACCTGACAGATTAGCTTTGCTGGTTCTAATTTCAAGGATTTCCCTGTTGTAATTCAGTTTCATAAGTCATAAGTCAATGCACTACCATCAACATTCGGAATGCAGAACTGATCAAAAGAGCTATAATATTTGGCACCATTACAAATTAATGTAGCCAATAGAGTAATAGACAAATAGGACTGGCCCAGTGAAAACGTAGTACGTAATTGTAATAAAACAATCAATTTTGCGATGCAATAAAATTAATTAATAAGTTAAAAATATTTTATAAAAGAACATTAATTTTCTGGGGCTCAAACTGAATTTTAATATGTTTTATTTAATGAGCAGATCTTCCACACTTCGCTTCACTGAAGCAGTGCAGCAAGTAGGTACTTACATTTTATCAACTGAAATCTGCAATCCAGTCAACAGGAATGATCATCTAATAACTATTGGCATTTATTAATTTATATCGATACAATTTTTTTAACAGTGTAATCACACGATTACGAATGATTACTATTTATTAGGTTCGAATATAACGATTGCGTACGTACGAGTATTGCGGGCCTAATACTCAATCCAAATTGCAAAGAGCTAAGTTCTTAGTTCTTATTATTGGTTTGGTGCAGATAGTTATGATGACCACCAGTTACATAGTATTAGACAGACTAACTGATGAATTATAATTATGTAGATCTATAGTTTCCACTATTAATTAAGCTCATTATTGCTATCCGACGTGTTGGCCATGGTCCAATCGAAACTGCTGTCTCAAGTCAAGATTGATCGGATGGTATACTGTTATGAACTACTTTGACCTTTCCAAAATTCATAGAACATTCGTGGGAAAATAACGTAGAGCGCATTCATCACGTATACGTTACCAATGTACCCTGAATTTGAGAAGTATAGTTTAAAACAAGCCCGCTTTATTAAAGTGAGCCGAAATAAAAAATAGAAAATAAAGGTATGATATTGTAAAGTTGTATTCATATTTATTTATTCTTTAAGAGTAAAGCAATACCTATAAAAGCTTGACTTAGAAGTCTTCTCTGGCCAGCCTACCTTTGAGCTAAAGCTAGGCGGCATACAGACCAATAATATAATTACCATTGTTGTATTGTCATCAGTCCTTGATAAGCGTGTAAAGTTTCAATAAAATCTGACGTATCAAACTGGTTGAAATTAACGTTCAAAGTTTCCGTTACACAACATACATGCATATTACATACATGCATACAGGTGAAGCTAATGTAAGCGTATTTAAATAATATTGTCGGGTTTGATATTCAGAACTAGGTATTCTGAATAACTAGGTATTCAGACATAACAGCTCTATAAACTCAACAACAAAAGTTGATCACTACGGGAATTCTTGTAAACGTTCCACACATCTCCAAACGACGAGTGTTTCGATGGAGTCGCGTAGCTCATTTGGAGACTGATTTTAATCATTTGTTTACTGTAGTTTTGTGTCGGTTGCCAAATAATTCGGAGCTTGCGAGTTGTTGAATTTGTATTACAACGAGAGCAGCAAGTTAAGTCCGTCGCACTCGCATGCATCAAGGCAACTACTTATTTGTTAGAAATGTATGTTGGTTTATAAACTGCGTGATATTAAATATTCAAAAACGCATTTGTCGTTTCTGAATAAAATAATTTATGATTATGTATTACACTTACAAATGTACGGACTTAAGAATCATGTAAATTTAGCCAGACTTAATTCAATTTAGTTCACAATCGTTATTTAGGGCATTATGCAGAGTTGAGTCAGCAGCATGGAATTACATTTGTTCTATTTCTGACACATTCATCGGCTTCAAGTTTTAGACTCTTTGCCAAATTATAAAGTTTTTACGACAAAAATATGCATTATACAGCTGCTGCGTCTTTTTGGTGTAATTCGCTCTAAGTATCAGTAATTTACTAAACCTTTTATTTATTTAACGCACGAAAAGCACGGAAACAACAGACACGAACACAGAAAAAGATTAACAGGAAGAGGCAGAACTTTCTTTTATTTATAGGAGATTCTTTCATTATTTTATGAACATTAGGAATGATTAACTAATACACACGAAGAACGTTTAACTATTTTTTATCTTTTTTAATGTATGTGTTTAACATAAGTATAAAAAACTAGATAAAACATTGTTTTCCCACTTCTTTTAATACACAAAATATGAGATGTCGGCCTTTGAATTCGTGTCGTTAAAGAACTTAGGAGCTGAGTCTATAATATCAGGGTTCGTAGGAGAACTAAGTGCGAATAGTTGATTGGAGGTTATTCAACTGGTGTGTGGACCAAAATAGCGCGATCACTCGCGGCATCTCCGCCCGCTCCGCGCGTGCACCTCCGATGACGAGCGCCGCCGCCGCGCCGGCCCTGGGACACTCCGCACTTCCGGGCTGTACTATCGGCTGATTTAAAATCGTGTTCAACCACGACGCCAGCCCAAAGAAATAATAGGTTAGAAACAGGAAGTGTTTCCACGGAGGTCTTATATTACTATCACGTTGCATACAGTCATAGTAACATCAAAGTTTATTAGCGGGATTTAATATATAAGAGACCAATAAAGTCTTTATGCCATAAGGACATTATGAATCCAAATGATATTGAAATGTCTCGTAAACATGATTCGTGATTGTTGGAAATGTCTTGCGAAACCCAAAGTCTCGATAATAAAACGAAACGTGGGTTGATGTATCAACATGTGACGTCACGATTTTGATGTGGAGAATTATGTCTTGTCTTTATATTGCGTTCGGTCGGTGCCGGGTAGGGACGGACGGCGGCGGTGCGGCTGCGGCGGATCTTGCACGTTACATCGAATCGGGATATTTATAGAGGCGCCGAGACGCCGGCCCCACACCACACTATCCTACCACGTTAATTGGCTACTTGCGCCGCATTTTTCTGGACGTGACCGTTCACACGACGCCAATGCCATCGGAACGGCCCCGGCGACCGACAAACATTGACACCTATGTACTGGCCTACATACAATGACGGTTAACTGTGACATTACAAGAGCATTCTCGTATTACTCCTACACATAAATCCTGGTTATGGTTCAATATTACTGCGGCATTCTGTAATATGCTTCGAAATTCGCGAGGACACTTTAAGCACCGAAAATTACTGCGGCAAAACATAAGTTGTTCCAAAAGCTCTGCACTTTCAGAACAACTTGGTTTTGCAAGAGGTTTGGTTAACGGGTTTTTGTACAGAAATTATAAATCTGAGTGTGTATTTCCTGTCAACCTTTTCATGCAATTGAACTTTTCACTAGCATTTCTATATAACGTTATGAAACATTTTGCGTAAAGAACTCTTTTCTATAAGTAATTAAAGATTTTAATATTTCTTTTTAAAAGCCTAGCCTAGGAATAAGGTTAACGATGGAGTGGTATTCGTTTTTGCTAGCAATTTTTAAGTGCTGAGTAGAGCGGCGCGGCGGCGGCGTTGAAATGGGAACCCTGCGCCACCTACGACGAATGCGCCATTTACACGGGTAACCGACCGCCCCACTTCCGCGCCAGCGCTTGTTTTGTTTTTATTACCGTACGTATCCCAACACAGATTTGGTTTGATACACGGATAATGCGAGCACATGGGAATTGGTCCGGCCTTCATTACGCTCACTGAAAACAAAACACGATAGAAGCGGTCTGCTCTAAAGTCTGTCGTGTGCAACTTCGTGTAAATACACGTTCTTCAATCTCAGTTCACAGTACAGTTTACACAATATTTCAGTTTCACAGCTACGTCAAAATGTTTGGTATTACCTTACAATCCTTCAGTTTGTTTATGTTTGTGATCCGGAGGGGAAACCGAACCTTGATGGCCGCCCTAATACTCATTCCCTAATGGAAAGACGCAACCTTGGATCTGAAATTATGCTGTCAAACATGATATTAAGTTATTAACTAGCTGTTAACAAGTAAACACACCATTCGGTTTCGAAATTTCTATTACGTCTAGTTGTTACTGTCCCATTGACTGCTTAGTGGCATTTTTATGCATAAAATTAACATTATAATGGTTAAATGATGTAGTTAATAATATGCTACTTTTTATGCGAACTTTGTAGCTCGTTATTTAAATCAGTGAGTTAGTAAATATTTTATTGTGTATTGTTAACAAATTCTCTAGGTAATTTAGTTGATCTCATGTAATTATATATTATTAGTAAGTAGTACGGAAAGTCGTTTCCAATACGTATCTTAGTTTTATTAATTTTATTTAAAGGATTCAATTATTTAAAAATGTTCTTTAGATAAATGTTATGAATTTTTAGATAAAATGCCAAAAAATTTTTTTTAACCATGTTATCGAAAAATTTTAAATGTCAAATTCTAGATTGACTATTATAAAGAATTCGCATGTTAGTGATGGTAAAAAAATCTCTTGAGACTGTCCTACAGTTTACCGGAACGTAACGGTTGCTACGGCGCTAAACCGTGACGCACCCATTTACATGACTATTTCGATTAATCGCAATTTGTATTATAATTGCTATGTTTAAACTAACAACCATTATTCACGATAAGGCGAATGAAAGTTTTGTCGGCATTCGTTAGCGTAACTATTTTACACTTCTTGTTGTGCTTGGCCTTTTTATATTGTATGAATGTAATGGTTAAGAAATTGCATGCAAATAGTCACTGTAGTATGTATAATCACCATCCAATAGCTATTTGGGAGAACTGGTCTATCAATCATCAGGTCTATCTACAGTTTTCCGTCACGTATCCTGGCAGTATCCTGCTATTAAATTAGTACCTTTTTTATAGAAATACTTTATTTCGTAAATAGTAGATATTATTATCCTTTCATTATTATTATCATCCGGACAATACAATTACCGAAAATAGTACTAATACGCAGATAAAACTTTAATTACAAATATGCAGTACGTCGAATGTTCTCCTCATTACCTAGTTTCAGAGGCGTGGGACGAAATGGCCGAATTGTTTTTGCCTCAGTAACTATCTAATCGATTCCTTTCATCAAGCTTACGTCTGTCCCCATTCTTGGGGCGTGGGCGATTTATCAAAGTCGTCGTGGAGGCTTTTGTTAGCCTTCTCTCTATCTGTCACTATCGTTTTTTATCTTTCGTCGAAAGATATTACCTCATTCTAAGATTTCTAAGTAACAGCTTTTGCTAATTGCCTCAATTATTCAAGCACTAAACGGTTAAAAGTACCTGACTCATTCATTTATCATATACTAATACATAATATAAAGCTGAAAAGTTTGTTTGAACGCGTTAATCTCAGGAACTACTGGACCAATTTTAAAATTTATTTGAGTGTAAGATAGTCTATTTATTGAGGAAGACTATAGGCGTATCAAGCGTTATGTTATGTCGCAATTCTTAACGCGGGGGAAACAGCGGAGCGCAGCTAGTTTTCTTAAAAAATTACCCTACCCATTACAAGGCGTTATTCTTTCGTCATTAGTATACGATGTACCTACACATGCTGTATACATGTTAAGTTTAGACTATCATTTTATACTTTTATACAAACGTAATTTTACACTAAAACACATATAGTTACAAATAAAATGTTTTAAATAATTCGGTTATTAGTCATTGAATGTAGTCAGAATCGTTGATGATCGTAAACGTTCCGAGAACTGACGAAGAAACATTTCCTCGTAATGAGAAGTTTGCAACAATGGACAAACGTTGACTACGTGGCCAGATATTTTTGTCAATCGCCCGAATATGTAGGTGGCCTAAGAATATTTTTAGTTCGTCTTAATAATATTTTTAACCAATTTGAAAAAAGGAGATTATAAATTCAATTAATTTCAAACGTATTATGTATGTAATATTTATGGAAATGCATGTTATTCTCAATCTTGTCAAGATATGGACTACCACGTTTACCTAAGTGTAACGGCTTAGCTTATGATACGATACAAAAATCTTATACCCTGGATCTAGCTGAAGTATCTAGGTACTTACCCAGTGCACGTTAAAATAAAATCGGTGGTAGGTGGCAACACAAACAATCCGTCAGTCCTGTATTGTACGCAATTGGACAAATCAAGTTAGCAATCATCGATGTATATTGTATACATAATAAAACTCTCAGCCGAGTGCATTACTTTCTTGATTCACGTGGAAAGCTGCCGTGATAGACGCATGCGGAATGGTCAAGTAGCAACGTTCCGGCACCAAACAGAACCCTGTCTCGAGCCTTATTAACATTCATCGTCGCACCGTGGATATATCACGCAGTACCCGCTCGCTGGCGAGAAAACTACTATCACAATCAGGTTATAAACAAACGTTAGATAGGTGATGATGTCGACGAAACGAATACAACAAAGCAATTATTTCGATCAAACGAAGAATAAATTGGAATAATAATTCACGGATGAATAATTAATGTCACCGTAACACTGTAAAAACTGTTAATATTTACAATCTTACAGCTTATCAGTTTGTAAACTGTCGAGAAACTGTATGAATTATTGAATCGCATCGCATTAATTTATTTGTTAGCTACAAATTTTTTATTCTTCTCTAAACTCAATTCGAAGTAGTGGGCTAGCTATAAGCAAAAGCTAGCTGTAAGTATAAGCTAGTGTATAATAAATCAATATTTAAATGTTTGCCCGATGAAATTTGAACCTCATACATACCTACTTATGTGGCTTATTACAAAATTTTAATAGGGCACTGACCTGGTTTACCATAATCTATAGCACTGAACATCGTACTGTACGATCAATAGGTACCGACCTATATTGTGTGAATTGAAATGTTTCATTTGTTTACAGTGACAATGGTGGTGGGCGATAACAAACGTGAATCCAACATCATGGACGGTATCGAGAACACTGGTGACGTGCGACTGCACGACCACCGGCTCCGTCTAAAACAGAGGTAAAGAGAGTACAATGTATTAAATGATCCCAGTGATAACCATGGTGATGCCGACGGATCCGTGTGGTGTGGTGGTTACCATGCCGGTCCTGGGTTCGATTCCCAGGTCCCAAGGCCCGAGGGTTTGGACTTCTGTTTCCGATCTAATTGTTTGTGTAATTGCTTTCGTATAGTTGTTTACTCCTTTTTCTTTCTTCGTATCTTGCTTTGCCATTTGAAATTTATATTATGTTTAAAAAAATTACCGCAACGCAGAATCTTTTTCGGATATAGTCATGTGGTTATAATATGGTTGTATTTGAATGTCTATAACATAATGATTAAAAGTTGCCTTTGCTGACAAATAATACATTGCTTAAACATCAAGATAAAATTTCTAAATTCATATATTTAATCAGTTTTAAGAATCAAAATAAAATTTTTAATAAAAAATACATAGGTACATATAAGAAAATCTATTTTGATGGTCGAATATAGATTCCTTACTTTTTTTAGCATTCAATGAATTATTTCTGTCAGAGCATTAATAGTATGTATAGCGTAGTATAATTTCTGTCACTGAAATTTAAATTAATCTCTTCTGGTAATTCTCGTACAATCTTGGGTAACATTAACATAGATTTAAGAGATAATATCAATATCCGGTGTATTTACTCCTAGCTCCTACTTCACATCAAATAGTCTACGGAAATCCTCTGTGGGCGTAGAAATGACGTAGGTGTACACTACTCTCCGAGAGAATCTTATTTTATGATTTATTTCTTATTGCGGTTCATTCTACTGAAATAGGTACTAGTTGAGTAGAATAATCCTAATTTAATGTAATAAGTGCGAATGTAAGTTTCTTTGTTTATTAAGCTTTCACGACTGAACTACCGATTATTTATCATTGAAATTTTCTGTCTGAAAGAATTGCTATTTTAGTTGTAAGATAAATTTTATAAGTACATACTTGTAATCTTCAGTACATTACGGTTTTCTAACTGAATCTATGTAGCTGGCTAGGACACCCCATACATAAATATTGTTTTTAGGTTTGCGAAGAATTTTGTTGATCTCTTTAGTAGTTATTGTAATCTAGAGCGCGGCTTATGAAACTTACGCTAAAATTGACGGAATGACAGCTACCTACGTAGCACGTAGGCGTGTTTCGTTCCATACATCTACTTCTACAATTGCTTTTAAACTTCCAATAACCTTTGAAAATCAAATATTTATCAATTTATTTATCAAGTTCTTCAATTTAGCTACCTACGTAATTAGGTCGTGACCTCCGTTTTGCGCAAAATTTCAGTTGTCTACGTCACTACGGCACAGCTTTAGGCACTTTCGTATAAGTTACCTAACTTTCTGTATTCCGGGCTCTCTTTGCATTATTTTTAAATAGGAAGTAGGTCACAGGTACTCAAATAAATGAGTAGGTACTTTAAATACGTCTGTTTGGTTGTTGATGTTTAAAACATTTGGATTATTTTTTTGGTGTATTTACAAGCTTTAGTTGCCTGTTGTTGATGGATTGATGCGTTTAGCAAAGACTAGAGATAGGTATCCGACATGCTAATACGAATGGCGCTCCTTCACTTTTAATATTTCGAAAAGATTTGGCTAGAAGGCATCACGAAGCAATTCTAAAATCAAGTTTTTGTGTTTCGCTTGGGGATGTTGGAGACACTTCATTTCAGGGAACCAACTCAGTCCTCATGAATAGTAAGGAATCCACGTGCCTCCTTAGACACTTGTATTGGCTTTCCATGGGTTGAAGCGACCACATAACATCAGGTGGCAAAAAAAGATACACAACCTTTTGTGCCTCGTGTTCCATCCCAAGTAGACCGTCTAGTCATAGAGGTTATCAGTGACGTCCCCGCTACGACGTGTTCGCGCTCTTTTGTTGTTCAAGTGTTACCCGCCTCTTCATTATAAATAGGAAGTGGGTCACGAATATGCAGATAAGAATATTTGAAACAAAAGTTTCTTCAGTTTTTTTGTGTTCTGTGTTGAACAGACCATGCTGTCTCCTCTTGTGCTTTTTAAATTGATGTTTTAATTTTTAAAGTATTGTATATAATATATTACATTCGTAAAAAGGAGCACGTAGCGCACAATTCAATTCTTGGAGTCTTTAATAAAGTATTTCTTTCTTTTCAGTTGTTATTGGTTTTATATTTAAATGGCTTAAAATAAATAAAATGAGGCATAAGGTGAGGTACCTACCTACTATAATAGGTTACGTAAACGGCGTTATGTATTTTTGTTACCTTTTGATGGAATTAGGTACTTAGTTTGATAGATATAAATTATTATATCTATATGGGTAGATAGTATACCTATATAATAATCCAGAATTCCAGACCACTGCCAATACTTAATAGAATATTTCACCTGACAGCAAAATAATGAGATCTGTTAATTAATGCTCAAAATAAAATGTCACTTGTTCGTTGCTGCCACACCTTTCGTGTTTAATTTAATTAATGTCACAGAACATCCGCTTCTTATCTAATAAACATTAGAGATTCTCTGCAGCTCTAGCTAGCTACCGTATTATCTATTATCTATTTATCTTAAACTGGAGATTGAAAATATGTGCTTGATATATTTTTAAAGCAAAGGTATTTTATTTTGTACTGATTGAAAACAACGATATTTAGACATTATTAGATAGGTGTCCTACCTCTTCTG
>DWQL01001121.1:0-12270 GCA_018231265.1 Noctuana haematospila | reverse complement strand
TTTATCGTAAATGAGTAGCAAACTAGCATGCAGGCCACCTGATGTTAAGTAGTCACTGCAACCCATAGACATTCACGGCCGTGAATGTCTATAATATCACTATAATAAACTAAATGTAAACTAAATGTCACTATAATAAAGGTTGGCCACCTCAAATAGGAGAGTCGTCTTATCTGACATCATACGTGGCGGTTTAGTACTCATGAGGATTAAGATGGTTGCCTCAAATATAGTGTGTCCAGCAACAACCCTCCTCCACCGACTTGCTTTACGGCGGTTTATGAGTGCAGCGGTAGTACCTCTCCGGGCGAACTCTGTAAGCTCTACAATGCAATAGCTCAACTATATAAACTACTGCGTCACATTGTCCCAGATATGCTGAAATTTCTTTATGAATAAGCGTGCAATATTTCTTAAATACGAGTAAGTACACTACATTTTTTCAATGAAAAATTTTCATTAAAAAATGATGTTTGAAAGAACTATTAAATACCTAAGTAGATATGTATTTAAAAAATCTATGATTTACTGGCCAGGGACTTTACGGTAGGATCTATGCATTCAATCAGTTTTCTATCACATCGTATCGCTACTAAGGGAGAGCCAACTATAGGTTTAAACACTTCTTAGGAACATTGACAAAGATTTTCGTAACGTCATGTCATGTATCAGATCGCCGAAAATACCGTCGCGAAGTGAAGCAGCGTCTGAGATGACGTTTAAAAAAGTATGATCGAGAATGTCGTTTATAAGTGCAACTACAGTTAGATTTGTTCGGGAAAACGTAACTGCATGGTCAGTCTACGAGCACGTAATGTCACGTTATTGTAATGCGTTGCGCAACCGCCGCCGCCGCCCCTCGCTTCGTAGCCTCGCCGTCTAAGACCACTGCCCTCGGACTGAGCGAGGAACATCTTTACTTTCAAGGGTGTACCTTCAATTTAAAGTAAGAAGACTGATTAGTGGAATGGATAGAAGTCACAGGTTGAAGGTTTCGTATAGATCATGATCGTATTTTAGATAAAAGGCCTACTTTTTGATAAACAACAGATGAGGTGATTGGCACTGTGGAACTGTCTAAGGCTTGCGGAGTCCAAATTGAATCGTAAAATTCGTAAACAAAGTCATCCGTCACAATCACTCATAGTTTTACGTGTATCTTCATGGACTTTTGAAGGACGTATAGGGTCAACGCAGACATATGGTTTGGCAGTAGAAAAGAAGAGTAAACTATGTACAATTGTACATTCATTACAATAAAAAAATAAATTTGTTATTTTTATTTCTTTGTTTTTTACATACTTTGTTGTGAAGTATTTATAATGGACACTATAATAAGGGTAGAATAATTTCCTACACAAAATTATTCAAAACTTGAAAAATACATAATATATTACCGCATATGTTTTTAATAGAACAAGTAAGAAAGAGAAAGAAAGATACAGGAAAAGAAAAATCAAATAAGTACCTATCTATCTATAATACTTTCTTACTACGAGTAGTAGCGTCTAATGGTCTACAGACCGAAGACTACGAAGCATTGGCACTTGTAGAGGTCAATGAAACTTTTAAGGGTGATCGGTACCTACCTACTAGCGCCTGCACTAACGGTAGTAGCCACGTGTGTTAAGTACTCAGTCGCTTATTCGTTTTCAGTTAAAATCTAAAATAGATATAAATACGTAAAGATAAAGCTTCATATTTCTTTTTATGAATGTTGCACGCACTGAACATTGTAAGATTTTAAGTTTGGATGAAATCTTAAATGTAGATAACTTTAATTAAATATACTCGTAATATGTTAGAATAAAACAATTATTGTCATAGTTCTTCATATTCACAATGTCAGATAGGCTATGAAAGGTACCTTGGCAAGACAAACAGTAGGAAAAATATTGTGCATAAAGTTATTGGCATTTTCATTATCAGGTAGTTATTTTAATGTGTCTGCAATTCAGCAACTTACATACATCAATTGGTTGCCTGAAAGAGGTCGCTTATTTAGTGATAAATCCGCTAATTGTGCTACTTTTTCTTACTGTTCTTTGGATTCAATGTACCTACTTCTATTTTAAAATCATGATGTACGAGATAATTGGTTGTTACCGATGCCGATCAACAATAGCTAAAAATTACCTTAATTCGGTCAAAACAATACAGCACTCTACAGCACTACATTTCATAGAAAAAATGAACTGTTGTAACACCATTGTGGTATAATTTACACTATTTTTGACTGTGCCTATAGTGGTATAGTAAAAAACAACGAATCTACGAGGTCTGATTAACAAAGCGTTTTTATAATGAGAAATGAAATCCATGGATTCAGCTAACGGTTAATCATAAGCAAGGCGAGCTCGGTTGAGTATTAAATGAAAATGGCGGATGGCTTTGAGTAAAGTTTTGTGTTGATGAACGTGATGGGTAGGCTCGGACGGGAAACTATAAAATGCATATGTTGCTGTCCGACTATTTAGTGAGTTGTTTTCAAAAATGTCTACGTAAGTCATGTTAAGTCGACATTTACTACGGTTTTTGTGTTTGAAATGATGTACGCATTTTTTTTTAAATTATTTAATCATGTATTGTCAGGCAACTCAGGTATTTTTTAATCTAAAATTGGTTAACTTAACGGTTATTCTAATTCAACAGTCACGTGCATCGATCTGAAGTGACTATACATCGATATTTTCTGCCGGCTTTTTTTAGTTTTCAGATAATCACGAAGCACAGTCATACAACTTTGACCGCAACACATACATGAATGTTTTCCAATGGAGAGCGGCAGAGGGGTGCGGGGCGCGGGGGCATCCTACACACTTTCTGAAGGGCTCTAAAACTCCGGCTTTGTGGGCACCTTTACGAGCCATCTATTCGTGGACCTTTGATTTATCATAAAGAGTTAAGGCTAGTTTTGTTAGGAATTAATAGCAAGACTTTCTAGGTCTGCCATTGTTACTTATCGTACTCGTAAAACTGCTATTAGGATTTTTAGTTAGGCAATTGAATATGTTCGAATGAAAACCCGACGAGAGACGATCTTAGTCCTCAGGACTAGGGTGCTTTCTTACTTCTTCTTCTTTCTTACTTACATGGGACTTTAACCTTCAGTGAGATGGGATGTGGCAGTTTTATAGCATGCTGTGACCAAGTGCTCAACATTCACCCGAAGATCAGGTGTCATGCGTTTACTGCATCTCCTACATGCCTTCAACCCTTTTTTATGCCCCACTGCTGCGGACGGGTGTTTCTCCACACCGGGGAAGGCCTGGAGCCAAACTCCACCATGCCACTCCAATGCGGATTGGTGGAGCTTCTCTTACATAAAAAGATATAATCTCCGATAACAATCTCTTTAGTTGATTTAAGCATGCTACTGGTTATGCAGTTATATAATCAGCTGTTAGAAAAAGAAGAGATGGTTCTTAAATTAGAAACATTAGCACATGCTAATCTTACTTGTTAGTGTTCCAATATGTATTGTAATTGTGTAATGAATCATTCCCAGGGTTTCGTTAACAGAATTTTGTACACATTTAAATAAATTTCTCTTAAGAAGCTCTTCCCCAAGAAATTATCTACTCTTGCTGTAACTATAAATTAGTGGTGCCGGAATGAGATCTAAAAACATGAATAATCTCTAATAGATACTTAACAGAAACTTGAAAGTAATCGCTTGCGAGTCAATTGATGTTTCTATCAAATTAATTTGTTCCGTAGAGCGGTATCCTAACTACATAGCGGATTTTATAATAGGCACGTAAAGTAGGAATTTATTTCCTCCATTATATTCTTTTCTAGCGTGTATTACAATTACAATGCGTACACGAAGGGAGGAAGTAGGATAACGGTGTGCGCCCGCGCACGGTACTGCCAGCGCAAGAACTCCTCAATATCTCATACCGTTCCCCCGTCTGCTACCAACAATGTGTCATTAAACAAGCACCAGCGAAGAAGACCTCCCCCTCCCCTCGCTTTCATTCTGACATAAGACGATATAAGAGATTCTAAGCTGCAAATGACGTGTCTCGTTCGGATGGATGATACAAATGATAGTGGATATAGCCGCCCCGCCCGCTCTGCCGTTCACAACTTTTTGCGCTTGCAAATGGAAACTACGGAGACAGTAGGGTGAATCGAGGCCGACGATACCCGATGCTATTCCATACTGATGTACCTTCGGCAAATGCGAGATCGTTTACCTCTTCTATCATTCTGACATTAAATTTTCAACGGTTTTGTCACGATGAATTGATATGTCGGGAGTGATATCTATCCACAGATTGCATCACTGCTCGTTTTGTTGGTGAACGGTAAACTTTAGCATATAGGTAGGTAAGTATTATATTAAGCCATCTTTGAGTTTAAAAATATTTGTGACGTCACTGAAACTATTTTTCAAACAATGGAGTTAAATACACTGATAGTTAGGAACCTTAACTAATTAACTCGAATACAGCAGTAATAAATGAACGCACGGTGAAATTGACGAGAAATTTCCTCAACGTAGCTGTCAATAAATCGCGAATAAAAATATCTTGACCACATTGGAGAGTAGCGGATGTAATTATTTAGACTGCTTCGCAACAAAACGCGACTTACACTGGGCTAGTCGCGAAAAGAATGTTCAAACAATCTTGCTCTATACAAATTTAGTATGGCGATGTTACGAGCTTCACACCCAGGCTTATAAGCACGCTAGGCTTCATTAAAATTCAACGACAAAGTCCAAGTAGGTAAGCAGTAGGTAGGTACGAGGGAACGTATTACAAAATCTTTTAAAATAGACCCGAGATACATTTTTATACCGATATTGAACTTGACTCTGAGCATTTCGAATGATAATAGGCAAAACACGTTTTGGACTTCCTCACAATATTGAGGCTATGGCGAGGGGACTGTCCGTATACACGGAATGCACCAACGCTTGCGCAATCTCCTGGCTTGAACGTGTTACACGAGGGAGACATAAAAAGAAATATTTTATTGCTGAGCCAAGCCACCAGATCATGAGTAAACTGTATAGATACACAAGGAACTAGAACGTTGGATGTAGTACTTTGTGCTACTACATAATTAGACTAAGACTTTAGCCGTAACATTACGTGCATTAATTTTATTCTTAAAAAAGTCATAGTTTAGTTATTGTATAGTATAGCTTTAATCAGCATGGGATAGTAAAGTTGTAGATACCCATTGTACTATTAGACAATTTGTATCGTAAGATAAAATATAGTAATTTCACTTCGTATTTTTATATGCGCGATATTGAAAGAAAAAAAACTTATTGTTCTCAATACATTCAGTTACAGCTTGCAGTTATTAATGCAGAATATTAACGATTAAAGGTAATGTAACTGTTTCTGAATTACAAAATTCTATACTATATATAACAGAACTGACATGGGGTTCTTCAAAAAAGGCGTCGCAATGTCATGTCATGTCGAGAAATCAATTGAACACGTGTTGCTGCACCCATTTCACGCCATGTATTAGTCGCTGGTGTGTACCACGCCAATTGACGCCAAGCCGTAGGAAGAGAATATAATTAAGAACAGAAAAAGCGATTTCGGGAAGAGAGGACAAAATTTGAAGTTTTGAAAAATATTTCTAGCTTGATCTTAGTTGACGTCACAAAATGATTTGATGACGCAACGCCAAAGCTTTATAATTTAAAGGTTATTGTGAATAACCTTACTAATTACTGACTATGTGTTGATTGATTGATTGTTATTTAGAAACAAATGATGCTTGGGTGTCGGGGTAAGCTAACAAAATAACATTGTAGGGCGCATTAAGTATCTTTACTAGTAGTTCAAGTAGTGGGTGTTGGTACGCAATGAGTGGAGTTCGAAGTGGTTCGAAGGAGCGCGAAGGTCGAGAGACGCCCACGTCGCTACCAACAATGACAAGTAGGGTGGCGATGATTTATGACTGTATCAATCATCACAGAATTAAGTAGATTTTTAAGAACATTACGCGGTGACGCAAACATTGAGTACATAAATGGAGAATGCTGTTTGGTTATTGTCTGTTGGTTATGTACCTATCTACTATTCGTTTATCTATTAGTAACATTGGATTCTATGCAGCAGGTAATCTGGCAGTTTAGTTCACATGTAGTGACGACTGGAAAGTTAAAATACTTTAAACGGATTTTCATATGGTTTGAGAAATATGTGGTCCATAATAATATAGAATAGACTAACTGATATGTCAAGTAAGTATATGCAATGAAACTGGATGGAAATATTTAGCTCACCCGCTAGATGGCACTAAATCATGAAAACTTCGTAATAAAACTTTACTTTTAGTGAATTTCACCTGTGTTTATACCTAATTATAGACTCGTTTAACTTTTTTCATAGTCTTGCTGTGATTTAGGAGTATCAATAGCCGCCCTAACTTTTCTAGTGCTCTGAACGCTCTCGCTGTGAACGTTATTTGGCGCTACCTTCTATGTAAGTATCACATTTTCCTTCCCTGTAGTCCACCTGTCTGGAACTCAAGCACTTTTTTGCGTCGTTCTATCAATAGAATTACGAGAAAAATAATAATATAATCGGTCGTGCTCACGTATCTCTAGAGCAACAAAGGGCAAAGTCGCCGTCCTGTTTAATTTCCCACAGATGTGGTAATAATAGCGACACTCCATTCGCCACTAGTTACACGTTCTCGTGACTAGATGAGACTCGATAAAGGAGCGTCTAACAATGTAACTGATGAATTGCTGTTTCGTGTTCCTATATCATAACTCTCGTAATGTATTCTGGCGCCACCCTGTATTGAGCTATTGAACGAATTTAACTCTACGTCTCTTGTATCGAGCAGTAATTTGTGTAATAGAAATTTATTTCATTATTTTAAATGATTTTACCTGCATTAACTACAATCATGTCAATGAAATGATATATTCAACGACCAGTGTGGTGTAGTCGTTACAATGGTAGTCCTACATACAAAGGGTCCTGGGCTCGATTCCCGGCGAGGCTGAAATTCAAATGATGAATTTAGATTTCTGTTCCCGGTCTGAGTGTTTGTGTCTTTGTGTGTGTGTCAATGGCACCCACGACACAGGGAAACCTAGTGTGTGGCTGTGAGTATGAAGCGTTATTTTTTTAATTTATTCAATAGATAACATTATGCATTTATAATACCTATTGGGGGAATCTGCAAAAATATTTTTCTCGATACCAAGACATTCCACTATCTCTTTTAGGGTTCCCTCGTTCGTGTCTGGACCGTTTCATTCCAATTTCCAATAATATTTGAAGTTGTGGTTTGTGAAATGTGGATGGATGTAGATGTAATTGGACTCCTTAGCATGAAGTGGTCACTTTTTTATAATTTAAAAAATCTTTTCGGTGGTTTAGCTGTTCTTTGAATTGACTCATTCAATGCAGGTAGAGTTATCTTTAAGTTAATTAAACGTCTAGACTGGTGCCATCCTTGCATCTTGCGCCAAGGTCCTGTATCTAGTTCTTAGCACTACCTTCTACGTTGACCTTCTAAAAGCCTGTAATCAGCAGTGACATTTTATGTTATAATATTGTTTTATTAGCTTCATAAATACGTGATCCAAAATATTCATAATCAATTGAACTTATGTGTTATTAAAGTTTTTCAAGTTCATACAATTTAATAGTAATTTTGATTTGTTTTAATATTATTAACACAAACAAATCATAATTTCGGTTCTAATTTATTTGAAGAGTTAGTTCTAGAATGAAAAAACTTTTTGCAAACGGTAAGGTAAGTATTAAATCAAAATTTGTCTAAAATTTTTTTCTTCTATCTGCATATACCTACAATGCATAAGTTTAATATTTTGACTATTTAACCTTGAAAAATGTTTAGGAAAATCCGAAAGTCACCGACGAATTTGTTTTTAAAGATAAATGAATAAGACTTACATCCCTATTGGCACAAGTTCATTAAATATCAATACAATGTCTTTCCCGAGCTTTCATAAACTCTACCTTTCAATTGAAAGTATTGAAACAAATATTCTAAAGTTACATTTATAAAACTAAGTGCGATATTTATGTAGGTTGACTTTTTAACTGCATATTTTAACTGCAATACCTGACCTGGGTTACAACGTTTTTCAGCATTTCCTATTTTTGCATTTCAAGCGCTTGCCCATTAAATAGGTCATCGGCAATGCGCCAGTATTCATTATTATTTCAAATTTGTATTTTTAAACATTCAAAGGGTATTCGTTAGTATAAAACTAATTTATTAAAGCTTTAGTGTCGATATAGATATCTTAAAGACCTTATTAAAGAAATTAAGACGTTTGCAAAGTAAAAAAATTAAGTGCGTTACAAACATTACTTGAGTCCATTACATGAATGATGGAAATGACCAGTAATTTACATCATAATAAGTTGCAATGATGTTATTAAGCCCAAGGAGTTTGCACTTTAAATTTTCGGCTTACATTCCATTACCCCGACCGGCATATCCGTCCGGGTATCTCGACAAAACTCGATCTCTCGAAACTTGATTTCAAACCTTAATCGATACAAATCAATAGTAAACATACGGACTGGACTAGCCAATCTGTTCGGGCTGTGCGAGCATCTTTTTTGCCGAATTGTAATCTAAACAGGTACATTCTCGATTTTGCATAACAATGGTACTAGGTAGAAATAATATATAGGTACAGACACAACAGTCAGATAAAAGAATAACTTAGGTCTTTTTCATTGATGTATGTACGATACCTTTAACGCTAAGAGATGTTTGATTTGAAAGCTTTCGCTATTGAAAAGAAAGGGATAGTACGTCCTCTGATATTTTGTTTTCTGGTATTTGTTGTTTTGCTCTTGGGTAGATATTAATATGGGTATTGGGTATTCACTATTAATTAACCATTGGTACAAATGGATTTATCTATAAGTTGTTATTTATCAAGATATTTTAAATATAATATTTTTTATTATTGGACACAAAGCGCACAATTTACTCGGATACATTACGGTTTCGAAACGGTGGCGATCTTTGATATTAAGTAAGTAAGGAACCCACAGAGAGACAAAGATGAGACAGGAAATGGGCAATACTTTTAAATATCATATAGCAACTGCAAGATATTCAAACATGATAATCAGTTAGGGCTTCCCAACAAATATGTAAAATTTCATAGGTATATGTATGTATGTTTAGGTGCTTATTTCTCTTCTTTTCAAGATATGGACTTAAACGTGGAAGTATTAAGGTATGACTCATTGATACGAGCTACGGGTGTGGTGTAAAATGGAAAGCATCTCAAAACCTTAATCCAATTTTGGGGCACGTATTAATTCAACTAAAAATACATATTAAATAAAATATTAAATTACTTACATATTAAATAATGATTAATAAAGTCACATCAATCAGGCAGTCAAAATCGCAGGAGTCGCATGTGGTGATAGGCTCTCATACGAGCCACACGTCAAGTAGTTCCTCTACTATACTTGTCTCTATCTTCCATGATTAGTAGGCGGTAGAGCGTTGACCTTGACGGTACGTATGTTGGATACACAGTCCACACGTGGAGCAGTGTATCCACCCTTACTTGCTTTAATGAAGCGACTTTACATAAAATGCAAATACAGTTTTAATGCGCAATATTATTTGAAATAACATACTTTCAAGTGCGATTTTGCTTGCATATAGGTACATATCTCCTAATCTCTTAGGCGATATCCATTGTAAAAATCCATTGATGGATCTTTTCCCACTTTTGTGTCCCCTATCGATTTTTGTTTTCTTTTGATAAATATCATTTGTAACTTCGTTAAGTTTTTAATCTTTTACTAATAAATTAATTTTGAGGTACAAGTTTAGTTAATTGGTTTAATGAACAGAATCTTCTAAAACGAATTAATCATAGTAATTCTAAAGCATCTGTGGCGATCTTTGTATAGTCTGTACCTATGGCTAATTGTCGTATATCGACTCTTCTTAATAGACGGTCGAGTGTGGTCGATGACACCCGCCACCCTTAAGGATGCTCATTTCCTTGTCGCTGATTACGGCTTGCCGACTAAAAAAGTACAATCATAGTGCTCTTCGGCGCGGAACGCACTGTCCTCATTTGAATACAAACGCAATGCGCGTGCGCACACACCCTTAACTCAACACAGATACAGATAAGCTAAACGAAACTCGACTCTCCTTTCGACGATATTAAGTGAAAAGTCACTCACCACGCGCAAATACGTGCCCTCTTTTCAAAGTCAAAAGAAGAGGGATTCTCGCGTGCAAGAACGGGAGGGAGCGATACCCGAGGAGGACGGAGGACATTAAGGGCATTCACCCCGTACCCCGTGGGTTGACTAGCGGAGCTACAAATGATGTACCAGCACAGCACATAGATGCCTTTCTCTATTTAGGTGCGCACGAGTTTCGAAATAGTGACCGTGGAAGTTTTTGTTGGGAGGTGGATCCTGTTTGGGTTGCGTCAGCGCGATAACTTCGGCTATTGCCGCGAGAATGTCCGATGCAGGTGTGTTGAAGCGCCAACCTTTCGAATGACCACCGCGCACTCCAATCGATGTGATTCGGTAAACGCTTCATGTTACGCTATCTACGAATGCTAGTTTTATAATATCTCTTCTAACGACCTGTCACATTAATCAGTACTCTGCAGTTAAATGCCGAAAATCAAAGACTTTGCTGAATACCTTCGATATCTTCGCTTTTCAATAGCGAGTTCATCACGAAACGAAAATTGAAGGTTTACGTTAGTATAACAAAGTTTAAGAAATGGAAGCTCATTATATAGGTAATTATAAATTTTAATAACGAATCAAATTTTGTTCTAACCTAACCTGTTTTATAAAATTTATTTAATTTTATTTGATAATAATTGAAGTAACTATTATTGACACTGAAATTCTAAAATAAAACACATTCAAATAACATTGCTCATTCATAGTAAGTGCTTATTTCAGTCTGAACTTTCTTTCAGCAATCATGAAATCTGAATGCTATGTATAAATTTAAGTATATTTTTTAAAATTTTCTAAAGACTTTTTTTTATTACGTCAAAGTCCTTCTTGGAACAGACAAGCTAGTGATCCTAAAAGGGTTCCGTTTTTTAACTTATGATGTAGTCCTTACTCGGATCTACGGAACGTGCTTCTAATCTAAAAATACATTAATAGACGACCTGTGTGATGTTGTTACTACCATCTATGGCGGTCTCTCTTTTGGAGGGTCTTAGGTTCGATTCCGAGCAAGCCTTGAAGGTTTAAATAATTGCTTTCTATTTCAGTTTTCTATGGTACCTACTTGGGCGATCCACCACCTTTATATTTATCGCTGTGTAATAATTGTATTGTGTGTATATTATATTGTATATGGTCTGTGGTGTACAATAAAGTATATGTATTTGTTTGTTTATTCGTCATTTATCTGTTAATTAGTAGTCACTGCTACCCTTTTTACCCTTCCATACGGTAGCGTGAGCGACGAATTGTCAGATAAAGTATCGAACTTTAAAAGCTTAGAATACATACGAAGATACGTTTCTAAGGAGAAAGTCAGTTTAGATAACACGATACATTTTAAAAAGTAGAACCATGAGAATTTGAGTGTCAATTACCGTACAGTCTACGACTTGTAAAGTCATTGCATTGGAGGACATTGTATAGTAAAGTTGAAACACAGATTCATAAACGATTTTAACATAATCTCTACATCAATATAATTTTTTTTTTTTCAATTAGGCATCAGTAGAAATATATAATCGTTTAATTTTAAGTAGCCAAAACTTTATTTTTATTTGTACCTATCCGCGTAACAAAATATATTTTATGATGCAAAATTTCAGATTTAATATGTAATGGCTTTGTAATATCATTCTATTCGCATATTTGTTTAAGCAATGATTTAATGTTATTTTATTTGAAAATAAGATATTCGTATTTTATAAGAAGTAAGATGTTCCTATCAGAAATTGCTGAAACTTTTTTTCTGGAAATCCTACATTAATACCGCGACGCAGTACGGGCTTGGGAGATAATATTTGGATTTCCATGTTGGTAGTTTTCCACGCCGTTCATCGATCGCCGCAGATAACTAGCTGTAGGGTAGGCGAAAAAACAACCCTTTAACATTTATTATTTCCGCCTTAACGCGTCGTGTTAAGAGCTATGTTGGACTGACATTTTGGTAGTGCCAGTGGTGCACTGTAAGGTGTCCTGGCTGCAGGGTGGTGTGTCCACCCCCCTTCGATGTATTGATATCACCCGCATGTTGCAGTCGCGATCAATT
>DWQL01001120.1:0-12273 GCA_018231265.1 Noctuana haematospila | reverse complement strand
TTACCCGCGTTAAGAATAGTAACGTAATGCTTGATAGCCTATAACCTTCCTCATGAATGTAGCTATCATATACAAAATGAATTTTTCAAATCGGTCCAGTAGTTCCTGAGATTAGCGCGTTCAAACAAAGAAACAAACAAACAAACTCTTCAGCTTTATATATTAGTATAGATTTTTAGCAGTATTGTAATTATTTTCAGGTGCTACAATAAAATTGGCTGTTTGTATTTTGACGGTGAAATCCATGAAATCCTTAAAAAAGGTTTATGGATTTTTCGCACCATATTCCAATATACTAACCCACGTAAACACTTTCTCTTGTAAGGAAACAATTCCAGAGAACATAGCTTCTAGGTATCTGGAGGATGTTTCATGCCTCTTCCGAATAAGCCTGAAGGCTTATTGTCTGCAGAAGTCCTTACTCAATTTTAGGCGCGTAGTAGAACGCAGTTGAGCTCGAGTTTCCATCTTCCATTTCCTTCCACCACGATTTTTAATTCCACTCTGTTTACGTCATCCAACGGTCATGTGACACCTAAATGGACTAACGAGATTTTTTTGTTGTCTGATAACTGTCTAGTTTTATATATTACATACTACGCGTGCTGTTCTAGTCTGTGACTCTAGCTAGAGTCTACCTAGAGTCCAAACTCTAAACTCATGTCAATGCCTACATCTTTTTATTTCTTAACCTTGTGAAGCCATGGTGTTTGTTTGTAGTTACATGCTATGCTCTTCACATGTCCCTACGTTAATTACGGACAGTTCTGCCAAACAGACCGGCGATAATTGAATTTGGATCACGTCCATAATTATTGCAGACGCGTGCCAAGATGGCGTCTGATACCTACTAAGAAGAGTAGAGTGACTACAGAATAAGGACAAATTGGCTTAAATTTTATTGAATGTATCCTTCGATCTAAATGCTATTTTATTTTTTTTGTTTGTGATACGGGTGTGAGATACTTATTATGGTCGCATCAAATATACTTAGGTAGTTAGGTATGTCATGTATCCCCCACCCCAATCAAAACACAAGTAAGTCCTTGCGACAGCGGGTTATGAGGGCAGCGGTGGTACAAACTTGGACAAACTTTACAATCTCTACAGGTGGTAGAAGTCAAAGAAAAAGATTTCCACTGATTTTTGGGCACAGCCGATCCATAGACTTACCATGTAGGTACCTACATGCTCTGACAGAATAAAAATATAATTAAAGCTTCAATCTCACAGCCCCACACTAAGATTCTCTGTGTCGTGAGTACCATGGACACTCACAAAGACAATTACACAAACACCCAGACCATAAATTCATCATTTATATTTCTGCTTTGCCGGGAAACGAAGCCAGGACCCTACGAATGGCAGATCAGCATGATAGCCACTACAACACACGGGTCAAAGAAGAATTAAACTTATACTAAAAAAACGTATCAAACTTATTCTAGAAAGATCTCCAAAATTTATAGCACATGGTTGACGCACACATGGAATAATGTGTTGAGTAAATGGCGAAGTCTGAACTGATTGGCGAGCAATGAGTGCCATTAGCATGAAAATGCCATATCGGGGCCGAGTGACTCAACGTGACATGGTCTGCTCCGGACCACCAGCCCCACGTGACCTTGCTCGTCAACGCTTCCTATTGACACCAGTTAGAGTAACGGGGGTCATCTTAAACTGGATGCTGGTTGCAAAAGCGCAATTAAAACTCATTAGCAGTGCTCTCGGAGCAACTTTTGGGTTCAACAAAACTGTTCGAGGTTTTTTTATGTATTTCGGTCAGTGTGTGTAGGTTCTGTGAAGCAATTGTGTTGTTTCTTATGTTGATGAGTGAAGAGATTTGGTTAGATAAAATGTTTGTGCAGACAATGTTATAGACGCTAAGAACCTTGTTACGCAACCACTCAATCTGGATTTCTCAATTTGAATGAAATTTTGTCACACAGATAGCTTATACCTAACCATGATTTTTACACAAGATCGAGTATAACTAACAATGGAGCGACCATACCTTACATTTTGTTTATCAAAACTTTTCAGAAGCAGTGTTCGCTTGATTGCCGCCATTTCATACTATGCAACACATATTTTAAATACCTACTTGGAAACTAAAGTATCTACAAATTCACCACAATCTCAAAATCTTACTCATCCTAAGGTATTTGCATACCTACATACAATGGATGAACGTTAAATAATACGGTAAATTTTAAAATTTCTGCCTTGTTAGGTACCTTTTATATTTCTGCCTCACTGACAACCAATCTTTCGACCTCAACCTCCTAAACACAGACAGGGTATGGGGTAACTACTGCGCTGCAGGTTGAGGTCAACTTTGTATAGCCTACACGAGTACCTTCACCATGTACGACCACGGTGTTTCCTGGCCACGTGCTAATTGGTAATAATTGATCCCCATCCGACGGCCACCCGCATCGAATGTATTTTTAACTGAACACTGCGCGTTGTTCCGATATTAGCTCTAGTGGTTACGCCCATAAAAATACCTAAGATGGTATTTTACAGATCGGCTTTGTGAAGTATGACGTTTTGTATACAGATTATAATAGAGCTCTACAAATTGTCTATATAGAAAAGATAGGAGCTACGTTACTAATAGGTAGGTATGCCATATTTATTATTGGCGACCCGCCCCGGCCTCGCAATGCTGATACTAAATACACTACAGAAAATTTGTAAACGTTTATACATATGAACATTATGAACCTTCCTCTTCAATCACTCCATCTATTAAAAAAACAGCATCAAAATCCGTTGCGTAGTTTTAAAGATTTAAGCATAGGTAGGTACATAGGGATAGGGACAGAGAACGCGACTTTGTTTTATACTAGGTATGTAGTGAGTACCATAAATATTTGGTACCTACCTATTATAAATATTGCATGCTGAATTCGGCCAAATACCTATATTTGTACTATTTATTATCTGTACCAACTACCAACCTTTTAATCTTACCACCATCTTACCATTTTATGCAATAGATTATGATTGATTGGTTACCTGAATTCAAATCAAGAATAAAAAATTCTACATTTAAACACAAAACAGTTTCAATATACGGTTCATTGTTTTAAATAGGCGTTTTCTAAGGCGACAGTCGGCGATAATTCACAATACAAGCCCGCCTGCCTCGTTAGCGGAGCGGTTCAATTTTAAATTCATCGCGAGTCATTTGCTGCGCGCTCGCGATTTCGCTGCGCGGGACACGTGACGTCATTACTCAATAGCGTTTTGGGAGTAAGCGATCTTGGTACTCTTGATAACGTTGCACGTTGTACTAAAAAATTTTTTGTATTTCGTGAGTAGGCGTTGAGTAGGTACTATAGTAGAAACATAAATAAAGTACAGCTTTATTGACATTTATTTTTCGGGATTTCCCGACTAGTTTTTAATTCCTTATTTAATAAGCAGGTAATTCATTAGGTTACATTTTGCCACCATTTTTTATAACATTAGATTTATTATAATATGTAATAAATAGGTTTTTACTTTTTACCTACTGAAATTTATAATAAAAAAAATTATGGGGAAACACGGAAACAGACAAATTACGGGAAGCTAAATAATCACTGAAAGTAAGAAGTGAGATTTTATTGAAAGCTTTTAATGTTTTTGAAATCTGTGTTAATCAGAAAGTTAATGAGAGCCGTGTCAACTGATAAAATTGTAAAAATATCAAACAACATCGATCCTCGCATACAAAACCACCATCCTTCGGCGGCGGAGTGTCGCGGCGACATGACGAATGGCCGCGCGTTCCAAATTTAAAATCTGCCGCGTAACACTCGCGCTAATGGCATTGTTTATGGAAGCATTCCGAACCTGCCAGTGACTTACAGATTTTGCACACGTCGGCTGAACACAGCGTTTTCCTTGGCCTCGAGGGATTTCGTTTTAAATGACGCTTAAAATCGTTTTATCTGCATTCTTCCTAAGCTTGTTTATAGATAGGTTATTATCTACGTTACTTGTGACTTAGTGACTATTTTACCGACTTCAAAAATGTCATGAGAATCCACATCACACTTAAAATACCTACTTTAAAAATAATTTTCTTTTTTTATGTGGTTAAAGGGTTAGGCTTCACTGTAGGTATTTAGTAAACATGTATTTTTGCTAAGATCACGAAAGGTTATTTGGCAGAAATCGTTAATTTGCGTTAGGATCGCCTTGTGTGAAGAGTTAGAATAATAATTAGTATTCCAAGAAACGTTAGATACCTAATAAATACTAATAATGTACTAAATGCATGAAGAAAACTTACCTACTACTTATTTAGCTCTGGCATAAGATAGAGCATAGGTCAAGAGCCTGTGCATTAATCGCGAACCCACTTAATATAGGAGATGGCTCTCGTCCCGGGATTAACTCTAAAACAAATTGAACCATCTCTCTGCTTGTTTCATTACTCCACTTTATAATAAGACTGCCATCTTTAAAAGCGTTAAAAGCAGGACAAGTTAACTCGTATAGTAGATTTTTTTATATGTTGGTACCTACATAATATTATGTATTTAAAAAAACAGTAGCTCCGATCATCAGTAGTGGGCCATGAAAAGGATTGCATTTAATCTACGCCATATTTTAACATTACCAACAAAAAAATACTTAGTTACCTACCTACCTACCAACCAAAAAAATTAGGAATCTTAAAAATCTTAGAATCTATAAAATCGACTCACTTGATTTGCCGACAATCGACTCGCCATACAAATTAGCATGCCTTCACAGGTGGAACAAGGCAGACTTATTTCGGATCCTATATTATAATGTTCATGCAAATAAGATACTACTAGATAATAGGTACATTGAAATTTAACAAAATTCAAAAATTTAAATTCACTGGATGAACGTTAAATAATACGGTAGGTACATCAGCTTTTGTTGCCCTTTTGGTAAGCCCTTAAGGTGGGCCGGGAGAAAAAAGCAGGCGGAAAAAAACTCTCGGAACTCCTTTAAAAACATATCTACCTATCTATTTCAAAGAGTTTTAACAGACTTCTACGACGGATCAGATACCTATAGTTTAGTTTTTAGTAACTTCATTCACAAGTTTATTTCCGTCCAAGTCTATCCTCTATTAAACGTGGTCACCCTTCTCACCACTCTGACCTCTTCAATGTCATTACTAGAACAGTTACTGGCTCTGGTGAATTTTATTCGCAGCGGGAAGCGGGTTCCGTACTCCGTGGCACTGATATGCGGACAGACAGTCGAATTAAGTGCTCAGCTAACTAAACTCGGATTTTGATTAAGTTTTGTAACATTCAAGCTTCAGAGATGCAGGTGAAAAGGTACCTCATAATATCAGTGGCCTTTGGTTAATTTGATTCATTTGAGTTGATAAATGCATCTAGGCGCCTTGTAAGTATCCCAATATCAAAAATTTAGCAATATGATTTTATGTGTTGTGGACTTTTTATTAGGTAATTGTATTGTATTGTATTCATACCTTAATATTGTATTTATACCTATACGAGTATGTATGGCTTAAGATACAGAATATAAAAAAATACCCATTGATCATTTTTTCATTTAGCACTCTTTATCTTTTAAATCGGTTTCTTATCGTCGATAGAAGTGTATTTAATTAAAAAACCCTAATATTTTTCCAAACCTTAGGGTCTGGAAGTTGTGATGACCCGCGTGGTGTAGTGGTTACCACGCCAGTCCACCATTCGAAGGGACCCGGGTTCGCCTCTGGCGTGGCAAAAATTTAAAATTATAAATTTTGATTTCTGTTCTCAGTGTGGGTTTTTGTGTCATTGTCTTGTGAGTGTCCATGGCACCCACGACGCCGGGAATCCTAATCTAATACCTAACAGCCCCGTGAGTGTGAATTTTATATTTAGGTATATGAGTTATCTGACCTCATATGTAGGTACGTAAAAGTCGCTATAAATACCCAATGATAGGTATGTTATACATTGCCTAGGTTTACCTACCTACTATTTATTTACCCACGAATAAAGTGCTACGCCAAAAAGCAACATCGCAGCTAAACAGGTAGCCATAACCCTCGTAAACCCAAAAAACGAAACAACCCTTGCTCTCTAAGGGCAGCTATAAAAATAAAGGGACAATAAAAAGAGGTATAAAATTGTCCGGAGCGAGTACAAATGAAATGGAATGCAAATGTTACTGACTCGAGTGAAATAAGCTTAATAAACTGAGAGTGCAACTGAGGGATGGGTGGAAATGGTAAATTGTTAGGAATTGTAAGTATACTTATGCCTTCAACCTTTTTTATGTCCCACTGCTGGGCACGTGTCTCTCCCCTCAACCCGGAAAGGCTTGAAGCATACTCCACCACGCTGCTCCAATGCGGATTGATGGAGATACGGGTTAGTGGCCAACCCATGTAGGATGATGTCAAATCGCCCTAAGGGCATTCGGCCAGCCCTAAGGACGACTGTTATCTGTCGATAACAACCGGGACCGACGGCTTAACGTGCCCTCCAAAGCACGGAAGCGCGCATGAAATTTGCCACTAGCGGTCACCCATCCGAGTACCGGCCGTGCCCGACGTTGCTCAACAATGTGATCGCTTGCGATCCACACTGACAGCGGGGCTAGGCGCGCATTAAGTGTATATAAATACCTTAAAATTAATTAAACAATTTGTGTTCATTAATTTGATTCGACTCATAAAATTATTGCTGTTTTGTAAATCGCGGCGGAGTTTACATGATATTTGTTTTATCCAAAATGACTTTTAAAATGTTGACACATAGCATTCAATTTGGTGATAAACCATTCATATAAAACTGAAAGATTAAAAAAGTAACAGAAACATCCATCAGCCGTATAAATAAATAAGCTGTGTCCATAAATCTTGCTCAGACTCGCAATGTATAGAGTGTTATAAAGCTGAAATCCGCCCTAACTGGATTATACCAATGAATGCCGGACAAGTGAAACATTCACTTAACATAATAATCGTTACGGAGTTTTGATTTTTATTCTAAAACTGCAGACGTAAACGCTTAAAGGACTTATTTCCTATTTGATGTTGAATTTGGATGTCATTATGCTCGTTTGCCACTAATAAACGATAAGAAAAATTTGAAGTAAGTAGAGTCAATTTGTTAAAAATGCATAGGAATAGCCTTTTTTCTAAGCTTCTCAAATTCTTATTCTTCTATTGCCTTCCGACCTGAAAAAGACAGCGGAAAACCATTGGACTTAGAGAATGTAGAGTTGGATAGAGTAGCGCTTACTAAAGGAGGCTTTTGCTCAGCAATGAACATCTTAAGACTGATGCGTGATTAGATTGTATTGTTTCAAAATCGTAGGTAGAAACGGTATAGGTACAACAAATACTAATGTCTACATCAATTTTAACGAAATAATAATAAAAACAAAAGATCCATCAGAAGTAAAAGTAAATCGGCTCCGTTCATAAATCTTACTCAGATCTACTGGACACCGCTAACTGTATCATTTCTTAATTCGAATTGTCGAATTGAGAACCTCCTCCGTTTTTAAAGTCGGTTAAAAATACAAATTATATTATTATGAAGACTGATAAAACTGGCCATTGCAATTTCATAAAAAGCGTTGTAACAGTTGACCCCACAATTTTCGAATCGCAAATGCCTTTGTTTGGATCGCTAGTTGTTTATTCAAAACACGCTTTCAAATCTACTCCAGACTTATTGGAAATATTTTTTTTCGCCACCAAACTGATTTATTTGCTGGACGTAAACGGGGTGAATGAGCCTTTGTTTGTTTCCGCGCTGAAAACCTTGTGAACGAAATTCATAGCAGCAATTTGTAGTTTGAAGGCCCAAAAAGTTCTGCAATGGAAAGTTGTGCAATCAGTAATATGTAACTTTTGTAGGGCTACTGGCAAAACTGATTGGTCTGGATGGCAACACTGAGAGTTGGTGCTGGTTTTGGATTTAAAAAAATAACTTATTCAAGTTTTGTTATATTGTGTAGTTAATAAACTTTTTGGGAAGCTATTCTAACGAAGGCCGTTCCAATTAAGGCAATTAAGCCCCATCTGGCTAATGTAGTAGACTATGACCTAAAAACTCCCCATATTCGAGAGGAAATCTTTGCTCAGCAATAGAACAATTGATGATGACTTCCTATTGATAATTAATTGATACGAATCTTCAGTAATCGTAGATCCAATTTTAAACCAGGCCAAACCTGATTGTTGTTAATATATTCTAAAAAACGGTTTTCGAATGTTTTCGAGGGTTTTTCACATAAAAAGTGCGTTCTTTAATTCAGTTCAAACCCGGAACAACCCGCGCTTTACTATCTCGCCAACCATCTAAGCAAAACCGTTCAATGTTTTGAATTGCCATTTAAAATCCAACTATTGGAATCGTTGTGAATTGGTTTTTATTTTTGTAGATATGGATCTTTGAATTTTTTGTTTAACTGGTTTCTTTGTGTTGCGACGTTTTTGTTCCATTTGTTATTGCAAACTACGCTACGACCTAATGAATTTTTAATCTATAAAAATTTATGAACTTTTCAATTATTCGCGTACACTACTTTGCTATATTTCAGCGAGTATGTCTTAATCAAGCAGTAGTCAAAGCATCGTAATTCATTCATTCATTAATAATAATCAATTTCATGGTAGCATCAGAAATAAAATTGTCTAATAAAACTATTAAAGTATACCTATATTGTTTTGTTGAAAAACTCCTTTGCATCAATTCCTTTCTATTCATAGTAAAATATTGCTTCTTTAAACCGAGAGCTTAATAAGAAGCCTTTCTCATACAAGTTATACCGAGAATGTATGCAGAAGTAATTCTGAAATTCTCTTAAAAGAAACGGAGCTAGAATATCTCCAATACAAGCTAGCGTTTGTATGCAGTCTTGCAATTGTATGCAGCCTTGCAAATTGCAAGAAAGAAAGGAAGTTGTTGCTGCAACTGAAATACAGCGAGCTAGAGTATTGAACAATTTCAGCTAACAACTACTTTTCGATTTTCAAACGAAACGTTTTTCAGTTTATTGGGCAATAAATAAACCATAATAGCAGCATGATAAAGAAAATAATGTGTTATATAATTTGAGTTTCTACTTCCCGTTTTAGTGAAGGCAAACAATGTGCCCAAAATATTCTTTTCTGCATTATCAATTAGTAATAAAAAACAACACTGAAGCATTAAATTCTCTTAAAGATTAAGTGTAGAAAAACTGTTATGAACCTATCGAACTCAAACCGACTCAAAAGTGCGCTATTTAAGCCTTGCTCATCTATTAACTATTGAAGTATTTACTAACGGGATACCATTAATAATGGCTGCCAGACATCAATGCAATTTGGGTGCAACTACAATTTAGTCAGGGGCCTTATTCAATATGACATTAAAAACACGTAACGCGGCGCGCATAATAATGATATTTCAATTGTACGCACAATTACGCACATTCCACGCATAATTCCACGATTGGGGCGTCACACGTAGTGTATAGGCTACGAGTAATTTACACTTTTGGTGACGTGGCGTGTTCCGACCCCACGTTTATGTTTCAAACACGATATTGATAAGGAATCTCGTGTGTCATAGCGAATAAGGCTCCTGATTTATTGACTCTGCTTTAAAACAGTTATACCTAAGAATTATTTTCTTTCCGTGCCATTTCATACTACAGCTCGTTCCACGGTTCCGTTGCTATAAAAATATTGCAGCGAAGTCAACCTCGTTCACTTTTGCTTTATTTTCAAACCCGCTGGATTCCGTTCAGAACAATGTTATGTTTTATTCATGGGACTATCCGCTCGACATTGGAATGTATGGTGACCATATTTTCAAATCATAATAATATCGTGAAAAGAAAGGATCGTCCAATATAATTATCACAGTTTAGAACTTTGTAATTTTTTTTTTAATTTTGCTCTTTTCAATTAAAACAACTTTTGAAAACTTCGTGTAAAGGAATATTAATAAAACATACTACCAGTTCATCTTTAAATAATTAGCGGTGGACCTTTGAAAGGATTTTCTGGGGTTTTCTAATATCTATTGCTTGTATCGCCATGTAAAGTAACCATGTAACCAATAATGAATGAGTAGTTTAATTAACTAGCTGACAATGTTGTACTTAAGTTATATTGCTTGGCACGAGTTTTAATTTAGAACTACCTTTATTGCAACAAAGCTTTGTAAGAGTAAAGAAACAATTTATCTTCTTTTGATTATACATTAAATTTTTTATTGTTTTCGAGACATCAGATTTCAATATTCTTAATTAAAATTAATTTTATTTACAATTCAAATACAATTTAAAACGCCTTTCATTTCAAAATTCTTACCCTAATATTCCTGTACTCATTCATAAATGATAATTGACAGTCATAAACATTTCTCCCCATTTCTACCCTCCACAGCAGCGTCTATCAAGTCAGCTGAAGACAAAACAGTGTTAAAACTTGTCCGAGATGCATAGTGTTCTGGGAGCCGGGTTTTATCCAGAATTTTCTCGAGCTCTTCGGGGAAATTAGAGCGCACTTTATAGCGACGTCAGTAACAGAATTTCCTATTTAAGTTTTTGTGAACTTCGCTCTTTAGAGCCGTCACTCTAAAATTCGTCTAAGAGTAAATTATGGAACTATTTACTGGTTGTAGAACACGTTTGAGCTGAGTGGGATTTTAATGTTTCCAACCAAGTTAAACCTAATTTTACTCTACATCTACAACTATAATTGTTATGGTCGGTAGCTAAGAATACTAGATATTAAAACTGAGTATAAACTAAATAAAAAGAAAAGTATAAATATAAAGCTACAAAGGAATTAAAACCTAGAGAAAGAAGATTCCCAAATGAAATCTGTTCATTGTGCTTCAACAAAAGAAATGTATTCATTGTTGTCCGATAAAGGTCGAATTCAATGATATATACCTACATGGAATATAGCCTTCAGAACTAACGGGTGCCACCTGTATCCTATTCTCTGAAAATCACAGTATTTAATATCCCTAAAATTTCCTCCAGCAACAAAATCAAACAAAACAATCCGATAGTTTGTATCGGATTGCAAAAAAGTCACAGATTTTTCTTGCTGCTTATATTAAAGATTTATAAACATATTTTTCAGGAACTATCTTTGTTTCACGATCAGTACCTAAACTATTTTTCTCTTTTGTTTCAGGGCTACTCTTCCATAGAGCAATCCTGATGTCAGGTTCAGGTCTGAGCCCTTGGTCACTAGTGGCAGATCCGAACAAATACGCGGCCCTAGTCGCCACACATGCAAATTGTTCTCCAGGTAATAAATATAACATAGTTCGTACTTTGATAGTTAAATATATAAATTTTATAAGAGTGTCAGAAGTTTGTTTATGATAGATGAATACCTGACCTGATACTTGAATTGCTTAAAATAATGCCGAAATGGAAAAAAAGGATATTGTAAACGATGGTGTCTATAACATAAATAGGCTACTTTATAATAATAATATATACGGTATACCTAGAAACGAAACTACAGTTTTCTACAGTGTTTGATTCATATGAATTTCTAACATATTTTTGCTTATTTTTCATAGACCTGACGCCTCCAGCGCTGCTGCGGTGTTTACGAGAACGGCCTTTGGAAGCTTTGCTGTCAGCGCCAGTGCAAGCTCCCGACTTTGCATATGCTTTCGGTCCCAGTGTAGACGGCGTTGTTATTGGTGAGCAAACTGATTTAAACCGTATTGCATTAAGAATAAGACTTAGATTTCAGCATAAAATTTCGAACCCCCAGAAATAATGGCAGATGACTTTATATAAATTTTGGTTAACATTCGGTTTTAGAATGACTTGCTTTAAACAATGTTGGTGACAAGTTATAAAATACTCACAGCTACGGAGATAAGACTGAATTTTGTTTGAAGCAACATCCGGTTGCATCACTAAAGCTGTTAGTACCTACTACGTGTGACGTTGAAATAGTTTCAGTTTGTACCAATGTGCTCTAATGGGTTGCTGGAATGTATCTCAAGTAGATTAAAATCTTATGATTATATGCTCAAGGTTGTATTTTGTATGTAGCGCTCGAGATACAAATGCAGACACTTTGTAAAAGCATTAAAAGCGTTCGAATTACCATAGTGGCCACTTCTCTGGTAAAATAAGTGTCCCAATAAGATTATAGAGGCATCAGGAGGACAGGAAAACCATTTGCACTGTGTTTAGGTACACTAAATATGCGTGAATTTAAACTTTAGTACTAGAGTACGGTTGAGAAATTAAAAAACATTGCAAATGGGCTAGTAGCTAACTTTTTAC
>DWQL01001119.1:0-12280 GCA_018231265.1 Noctuana haematospila | reverse complement strand
TTTCATTTGTCCCCGATAGTAAACTGAGATACCGTTTTTTGTCCATTTAAGCATTTGTCCTTTAACGGTAGGAAAAAATCTGGCAACCCTACTTATGACTTCATTGAATATACAGCATTTACTCCAAGCGCCGCGCGATCAAAGTGCAAGCTAACTCGTAGTTAGTTGGTAGGTACAGTAAATATTTAGCTATACACTTATTGTGTAGGTAGTTACAGTCCATTTTAACATAATCTGGTAAACAGACAAAACTATTTACCTCTTATTACGTTTTTGATTTTTACATTTTAATACTTTTTTTTTAACTTAATGCATGAAAATTTATAGTGAAAAAGACGAAGAAGAAACGAAGAATAAGAAAAATTAAGCAATTAGCAATTAAGCAATTAGCAATTTTAGCAATTCATTTGTGTTTCGGTAAAAGGTGCAGTTGCCGGCCACACTTAGCGACTATCAGCCTCCATAACAGCGCAACTACATGCGACCTCAGGCAGGACATGGGCCTGCTTGAGGTTGGATGTAGATGTCCATGGGCGACAGCGACCAGGTGGCCTGCATGCTCGTCTGCTGCTTCACACCATAAAAAAACACATTTACATTAACTCTGTGCCAACAAAAAAGTGATAATAAAACAAATTAAATGATTCGCTATAGAGAACAAGGCAACAATAAAACTCAAACAGCCAAACCGTTAGCAAATTCCATATACGAACGGAGACAGGTAGATGGCGCTATTACCGGAAACGTCGCCACCTTGCACCGGAAACGCAACAAGAACCGTTCCGAGCGGGAAACAGGTACGCCATATTTGTAAACAACTTTGATGGCCGACGTCCACTAACTGGATAGCGGGAAGTGATGAAATAACAAGTTTTAATGATTAATTTCAACAACAACAAATTAATGATTTCCACATCATTTTTACAAAAAAAAATCAAAATGGTGGACACAACTTACCGCCCTTAGCAACCTAGGCTTGGGATTTTTTAAATTTGGCAAAATAACAGTTTTGGGGAGGTGCCTCCTCCCCCTAAAAATTCTGATGGCATTAGGTTATAATAGAGAGAATATAAAAGAACCGTGCCACCCAGTCAATGTGCACCGATCATACCATTGATTGCAATTGACAATGACACGCAAATCAAACAATTCTCAACCTTATCCACATCCAAATAAAGATGAAGTTTCGCGACTGCGTGAGCATAAACAAAAATCTCTATATACGGAGCGTCTAAAGTTAACCATTGAAGGAATCATGGCGTCGTCGGGCGGACTGTTAAATACTCGTAAGTTCGTTTTCAACAAATTAATGATCTAATCAATGTAATTTATCTTCGGGCTCTGTTAACTTAATAGGCGCCACGCTGCGCGGACGAAATTATGCATAAGAAGATTGCGTAAAACGTAAATTCGTCTACTTTATGCCCAAGTTATTGATCGATCTGACCGAAGAGGCAATCCCGGCGGACTGACTATGTTCTTCAATGATTACTGCACCTTCCCACCGAAACACAAATGAATTGCTTCATTAGTTTCACGGCAGACATGGGTGCAGCGGTGGTACTTCCCCGGTCGAACCATACAAGTTCTACTACCTATTATACCCTACTATTAATAACTTAGTTAAAAAAAAAGCTTCGGCAGGTGATATTATAATAAATATTATTTTGTGCTAAAAGAAATTGGAAGGTCCCAAACCTAAAATCTATTTAAGATCGTTAGAACAAAATAAATCACCGACACTGTCCGCTAGTTCGTCGAACTCCCAACTTTGAAACAATCGAAGCGAAGATGTAAATTAAATCGAGTGGCTGTAGTGTGGGAACCCTTAACATGTTCTCGACGACTTCTTTTTACTTTTCCAAGAACTTTCCCGAAGTCTCAAGCGTTTGTCACTTAGAGTGGACGCTGAAATCTCTAGTTACTCTCAAACTTGGATACGTGTTCACAACGCGCTGAGGGCTTTTAGGGTTATTTGTGTGTTTCAGGGCTTAATAATCCAGTGAAAATGGTAGAGATCGCTACTTTAACGATGAGACCGACATTTGTGTACAATTATATATCCAATTTTTTTTTATAATTTTGTTTCCATTATTGTGCAATTTGAAACAAAAAAGGCGAGTGACGGTATAGTTTCGAACCCAGATCCACTGGATCTTTATGCCGAAATTCACTCATCAGAATCTATCACTGCTATAGTAACTCCTAGAACTATACAAGTTCTCTTCTTAGTGGTAGCACTCTTGTCTGGCGGTCGTGGTCGTGGTGATATAACTCTTGTGCGCCTCATGAGCAAATTCTCCCACTTTGCAAATAGAATTTTGTTCCTATATATAAAATTTTACTATGGTTAATCCACACCAAGTAGTGGTCACATACAAGTATGATTACGCTATAATGTTCCAACTACAACCTTCGAAGCTGTAAGCCCAAATCCATAAATTAAACTTACCGCAATGAATGACTGTTTAAATTTTATACAGGACGCCAGTTAACCTACCAAGTACAGTAATGCATGCAAAATATAGTCACGAAATCGTTAATGCATAACTCATTTTACAAGACATGTATGTAGGAACATGTAGGATATTTAATATCTGACGGGGTGAAGGATAGCTACACAATTTTATTCAAGTTGTTTTTAAACAACACTTGTCTTATTACAATATAAATTCCAGCTTTTTAATGTCCCAAATAAAGAAAGAATAAAAGAAAGCTTTATTCCTAAAGCTAAATCACATAGTACAAACTAAAAACATAACATCATTAAAAAACTTTTAGTATTTATATCAGTACCATAATTCTATTTAAATAACTTTTGTAATATAAACATATTCAGGTTCATTAAAGCAGGCAGACAGTAATTAACTGCTCTTTGTTCGCGTAAATTGTATTACGAAGGCTATGTCCTGATTTTGTATACGGTGTGTTGAATGGATACACATGAGCAAAGACCATAAAATAACGTATGCTTTGTATGAAAGAATACTTTGAATACTTTATTTTAATATAATTTAAAAAACCTACCATCTGTAAGTTGCACTTGCAGAGGAATCGCAATTATCTCGAGTTCTTCTTCACTTATATTCTGTATGTAAACCTAGTGCATTCTTCTTTTACAGTTTAGTTTAGTAATATAATTTACTGGCGGAATTATTTAATATGCAACAGTAAAAACCTAAAACTAAACGCACATGGTACATATAAATTCAAAACTTATTATCATGACTAAAATGTAAATATTTTGAAAGTTCTTTTGCTATTCCTACGAAAGTTTGGCAAATTAACAAAACTAAAAGTAATAAAAATAAGAAGGAAATGTATTGTTTACTATGAATTGAAAGATTGAGAATTCAGGAATGTATTTTTATAATGCAATTCATAAAGTCAATATACGCGGTCCTATGTTAGTGATTTTTCTGCATAAAATCTTTGTATCTCGTACCTACTCGTATTCATCTGTGCAAGCAAACGATTATCATTTCATTTCATTTATTACATTTGTAGTAGACTATGAAAGCCTTTCAAAGCTCGGCTTTCGTGTTATCGTGGTTTCTCTTCAATATCCTTTAATCTACGAGATTGCTACACACCAATTCAGACTATAGAAATAAACACATCATACAAATAAATGACGAGTGAGTGCGACGAATGATAGCTTTTGGTGTGTGATTAAATCATTATATTGTTATGAAGTCTCTGACATATAGATTACTTTGGTCTGTTATTTAAGTTGAGACTTATTTTTTTATTTATTTACTCTTTTATTTTTAACCTATAACAAAATAATAACAAAGAGCCAACTTAACTTTAAAAAAAACACCGTCTCAAAATCGGAATGAATCGTCATTTAGGAGCTACGATGCCACTGACAGACACACAGATATACAGGTCAAACTTATAACACCTCCTTTTTGCGTCGGGGTTAAAAATAAACGTAGCAATTACGAGTATCATGTCAAGTAACAATTTATGGCAACACTGAGCAAACTACAAATGGGGCTACCCCAAAACGTACTTCAAATATGACCTTAATTGCTAAGTAAATAAAGTAACGAACTCAAATTGCGAAGTCAAAATAAACAATAACAACTGAAAGTGCACGCCGATTTGCCGAATTGGACGTTCAAATAAAACGTAACATCTCACTTTAGTTGTGTGATTTGTGTGAATCATTTGTTTATGACCGGTTTTGAAACCGTTACAAATTAGGTACCATATTATAAGAACGTAGACGAAAGTTAGCGTATTGTCTTTAAAGGTGCCATTTCAGAATAATTTATAACAACAGAGTATTAATGAGATGCAATAAAAACTCTTTGTAATACCTACTTATAGAAATTTTTGTCATTCATATTGTGGAAATTGCTGAAGACCAATAAGTTAGTTTATGTTTCTTGTTTTTTAATGTATTTTTCTCAATCATAAAATATACTGCTACTAGTGAGTCCTGTATAGCCATTTAGCCAACGTCGTACCTATTCTGCCGAGATGACAAATCAAAACCTCGTAAACTTTCTGACTCAATGATATCGATATTTAATATTAAAATATCTACTCTAATCCCTACTAGGTTTTACATATAGAGTTCGCTCGCTACTCTTGAGGACTAACGCCCGTATTAATCTGATCTTAAGATTGAGATACATCTCGAGTGCTAACTTAAAAATAAAAAAATAACTCAAGAGTTTTTTCAATTTCATAATCCAAGCTTAAGATATCTCGTATCATAAGGAACAGACATTGATCAGTAATCAAATTTTTATTACTTATTCCATGATATGAATGTTATCTTAATAATATAGATAGGGCCATCGCGTTATATTAATGCATACTAGCGCCTGAACACAGTAAGTAGCAAGTAGCGGGAGTAAGCATGATGTCATCTTGCAGGGGTTGAGAGAAGGGCTGTAGTGTAGGTGACGTCATCCATCCTCCCTAACGAAACTGAGGCAACGGGTCACTCCCTCTGATTTAATTTTACGTCTGTATCATAAGTGGATATTGGAAGTAGGTACCTATCGTAACGAAATGATGGTGAAATATTTATATGAATGGTATGGAGCTTGAAAGTACTTAGAACATTTAGTAGTAAATATCGTTATTACTTAATCTTTTTATATTTTCATAATGTATAGTTTATCTAGAATAATGTACCTTTTTAAATGGTGAAAGATTTTTTTAAGCAAATTTGTAATGGTTCCAAAGCTGACTCTACAAGATTGAACAAACTCACTAAATTCAGGCTCTTTCTCATTAAAATAGAAGATAAGATATTAGTTAAGAAGATAATATAAATCTCTTGCTAAAAACTAAACAAAATTTCGGTAAATTTTCTTAAAATTTATTGATATTACCAATTAATGTAGACAGTTTTTTAAGTAACATTGTTTTTGAAGCTTAATTAATTTTTTTAAATAGGTAATTGCAATAAAGCAGCAAAGCATTTTAAAATAATTAGATATTTTTGTTAGTTACCTACTGCTTTCCGATACGATGAGATTAGCTTAAAATACGTTTTACTCAAACAAAACATAGCAAAGACCTTAAAAGCAAATAACAATTATAGGGAGCGATATCATTAATGTAAACGGTGAACGAGAGTTGTGTTAACATTAATATCTTGTTTTGATCCCCGCCTCAGCTTTAACCAGAGTTAAATTATTATTGCAATTGTAAACTGTTATGACGAGCGATTAAAACTAACCACAAAGGAGTTGTTGCATAGAATTATGCTTCAGGCGCAATACTATAAGATAGCTTCATAGAGTTTATAGCTAATATTAACAGATATGACACATAAACTCAACATTAGAATAACCCTCAACCCAGTCGTAATTCCGCTTCTTAAGGCTTAGGGACGACGGGGAAAATAATACGCCTTTCTTAATACCCAATTCCCTTATAGACTAACACGGTAAGGTATACTCGTAAAAGGAGTATTTTTCAAATGGATTTTTGAGTGCTCCAAACTTTGATGACCAAATCTAAGTATTTGAATTTACTGATACTTCTAAGGGTGGGTTTTATGCTCTTTTTACTTTTTCAGTTAGTGTCAATAAAAGTCCACATTTGAATTTCTACCGTCTGTACCTTTTTAAAGCAATAAGATGAAAGGATGAAGCGCCTTGTTTAAGGGTTTAGCAACAGGAAGATCGGAGATACGAGTATGCACCTTACGTAAAATATTATTACAGTCGTAGTATTTAAGAGAAGATACTTTGTATTGTTTACGTTATGATGACATTCTACAAGTAAGTCAGATTTAATAGGTGCTATAAAATTATAAATCTTTACATTTAAAAAACAATGAAAGGTAAACAGACTAAGTTATGTGACACATCTATCGAGATAGGCATAAAAGTATCTATTTTTAAACAAATATAAATTGTATGTAAAATGTAAAAAATACATATTCCGACTAAAAATAATAGGATATTCAAGAAATCGATAGTGTTAGATCGATTTACCTGAAATCCAACTAAAATGGGATCAAACACACATAACATTTCCAATAAAAATGCATTTAAAGCTAACTCTTTCAATAAAACTAGAGACGAATATTGAGCTTTATATAGATGGAGATTTGAATCGATAACTTTCAATATCGGCTGTATATCTTGAAAGCTTTGCTGGAAGTATAAGGGAGTCTCTACATTTAACAACGGTCGAATATTTTATCGTCAAACCCATATAGTGATAACTGAGCATGGTCTCCACAACAGGGGAAGGCCTGGAGTATACTCCACCACGTTGCTCCAATGCAAATTAGTGGAGATACGGGTTAGCGGCTCACCTATGTCTGATATTGTTAAACCGCTCTGACCAGGTTTATCAATTGTTATCTGTTGATAACAACCGGAACCGAAGGCTTCCGTTCCCTTTAAAGCACGGAAGCGCGTATAAAATTTGCCACTAGCATTCCCATCCGAGTACCGACCGTGGTTGCTTAATCTGTGAGATAACTTGCGATCGAAAGTACCAGCGGGGCAATGCGCGCTTCTATGTAACCGATTTATATTAACTTTGTTATCTAATAAATGTTCAAAAGTCAAACAGTTCTTAACGTTGCAACGCTGTCAAATGTGGAGACTAAATTGGCGGACTGTCTACCGAATCGCTCTACGAAATGGCCTTATTAATTCTCCTTTATGTCTGGTAGAGCACACACGCTCGTATAAGCGATTTACGTTAGACTTTACAGCGTTAGCTTTCTTTATGCCACTATAAAGAAGAGTCCCACGTCTCGACGTAAACGGTGCCCAAATGTAATATCACGTTTTAATTGTTGCCGGCGTAGCACCTGATGTCGTTGTAATTGGATGGAAGTCATTCCTTTGTTTTGAGGCGGTGTTGTAAATAGAGTGTGAAATAACATTGCGAGTAATGATAAGTAAAGTTAAAGGAAGCAAATAGCAGTTCCGTATGTTAAGACATTTTTATATTACGAGTAGAAATAGCTGAACTACTTTTTACCTCTGAGAATTTGTGTTTAGTGGTAGTACTACTAATAGACAGAAACATGAATGATTATAATATATCAGCGATGTACTTAAAAATTATCGTATCTATTCAAATATTATTTTTAGTTTATTGGAATATTGAATATTTGTCACTACGATTTTATTATTGGGCCCGAATAGTCTGTGATTAATGATTTTATTTAATAAAAATATTTTATTGTGTAATGTCATGTAAATAAATAAAACAAAAACCTTTCTTATTGACTTGCAAAACTAAATACTTATAAGTTTATACAATAAAATCTGTATATTGGAACGGGCGGCGGTGCCTCCGAGCAAGCAGCCATCAAACTTCAATAACCTCAGAAATGCGTCTTTTGATGTACTCAACTCGCATCATATTAAATAAACTTCGCAATGTAATGTCTTTTTATCTTTATTTTACAAAACCCCTCAGGTTTATGACGAGCGAAGCAGATGGATTGAGATTCGCTAAGATGTGTGTTTTACTAACGGCGAGTAAGACAGCAAAAGTTGGAACAGTCAAAAGAAATGTAATGTAGGTTAATTCGTGGTCAAGAACGTAGCTAGTAATGTTGGTGTGCAATAATTCATGATTCTATGCTATGAAGTACATGAAGTAGTTCTGGTAGAAAACCTGGAAGCTATAAGATATTACGTACATAGATAGGTCTGGTTGATATAGGTATATATATTATAGCTATAAGATAAATATTGAGAATATGAAAATGTTAGTTTTGGAAATTTTCTACAATACTAAAAAGTAAATTGAATTGATTTGTTTCATACTTCAACTTTCAACTTTCATACTACATTTGATTCAAACTTGAAGTTTTTATGTATCAACTCGAACTAAAATCTTACTTGGTTATTTACAAACATATATTTATCCAATAACGTGATACAAAAAAAAATTAGCTAATATGACAAAATGTCATTACTTAGTTACTTATTACTTAGTTTTAATTTGACAAAAGGGCGTATACTTACCACATGGAGTCGAAATTAATGTGTCCAAAAGCAATATACGAGTATTTTACAATAAAAAAAGCCTATAAAACAGCTTACCACTAACTAATTCGTTTTGGTAGAACAGCTGCCTTAAAAAACGGACGAAAACATTTTTAAATTAAGTCACCATCTCATTAGTGTTGAGGGAGGGGACAAACCATTCAGGGTATTGAAAATGTTTCTATTGAAAACCTATCAAATTTGTTTACCGATATGAATCGAGAAGTGAAATTGGGTTTAAATTAGCTGTCGATTTAATTAGTGTCCCTGTTTATATTCTCTGTACACTAAATGAATATTTGTTTGAAATCAATGTTAGATAATTAGATATATTCATAAACAATGCTTATAGTAAAAATTTTGTGTGTGAAACCAGTGAGTTGCATGTTAAAACAAAATTACTAAGTGCAATAAAGGAATAATTTGCTTATGATTCATGGCTATGAAGGCTATCACTATCGCCCGACCTATTTCTGAAATGATTTTTTAGAATTCTGTCTGGGACCCAAAAGCATGGATGCTCATAGACCATATGAGGACAATATCTTTCGGTTTCAGGAGTAGCATTACATCTTTGTGTCATCTCAAGTAAAACTTCGCTACTATTTGATGTGGGGGTATTATCGAGCTTTTCGCGTTTGACTGCTGGACACAGTCCTCCGCAAGTCAAGCTTTAAAAGGCCTTCTTCTTATTTAATACAGTTGCCACTATCTATTTCTTTATTTAAGAATTAGTCTGCATGAACATCCTATACTACATTCGTTTATTTCATTATCGACCCATACATCGGAATTGAATTATGTTTCTTGCCTTCAACCCTTTTTATGTCCCACTGCTGGGCGCGGGTCCCTCCCCACAACCGAGGAAGGCCTGGAGCATACTCCACCAAGCTGCTCCAATACGGATTGGTGGAGATACGGGTTAGTGGCCAACCCGTGTCGGATGTTGTCAAACCGCCCAAGTGACCTCCGACTAGGTTTAACGACTGTTATCTGACGATAACAACCGGGACCGACGGCTTAAAGTGCCCTCCGAAGCACGGAAACGCGCATGAAATTAGCCTCTAGCGGTCACCCATCCGAGTACTGGCCGCGCCCGACGTTGCTTAACAATGTGATCGCTTGCGATCCTCACTGCCAGCGAGGCGCCGCGCGCTTCAAGAACTTTAATTAAGTAGATAAAATTATATTTAGCTTAGTTATGTATATAGATAATTACCTGGCTTCCAACATAGAAAAGCCGTCAAAAATGATAGCTTCTTGGATGCGAAATAAATTAGTATGAAATTGATAATATTCATCGCATGATAAAAAAAAGTTAGTAAGAATTTAATTTAACCTGCAGTCGGTCACTGAGTCACGTACCTACCTATAACTGAGTAATACGCGGGATTTATTTCACTGTTAAGTATTTATATAGTTATCTGCTTAAGCTTCAGTGATTTAAAATTGAATTATTTACAAATTGTTAAGGGAAAGAAGGTACCTACTCATTGGATCTTTCCTCAATAGGTGATGGTCACTAGCGTCGTATATCGGATTGCAACTTGACAGTGTCTATGCCGACCAGGCTAACTACCATCCCGGTACGTAGATACTGTATTAATTAAAACTTTTTTATTAGCTTCACCATAAGTAGTGATGTGTTTAGAAAAATGTTAATTGGCGTGCTTGGACTACGAGTGTGTACCTACAACACCTGCCTAGTAGTATAGCTAGGTGACAGACATCAATATTTTATTCTAGATGTACCCTCTGAATACATTATATAGTCGAGTCAATTGAACTGGATTTGTCAAATTAGTTTGAACGTAATATTCATATCATGTACGGGTTTGATAAATTCGGTTCAAAATCGACAACGCGTAGGTATCTACCTCAGATTTGACATTACCAGGAATACCAATAAAAGGAATTAAACATTGTGTCATGTCAATCAAAACTTCGCCTTTATAAATCCCTTGTGTGCAGTTAATGGGTGTTTGCTCGGTGGTTATCTACTCGTAATATAGACAGGGAATTGACTATGATTGCAGTTCAAACATCTATTAGGCATTATAATTTCTTAGTTTTTGTATAACTTGAATTAAATAACGTTCTGCGAAGTCTTTCGTATTTGTTCAAAAAATTTGTGTAGAATATATCTATATGTATGTGCGTCTCAGATGTAACATTGGTGAAAACCGTATGAAAATCTATATTACGTACTTTTTGAGATTAGCGCCTTCGTCGGGAGATTTTATATTATAACTTTACTAGCGACCCGCCCCGGCTTCGCACGGGTGTAATGCTGGTACTAAATACACTACAGAAAAACTGTGAACTTTTATACATATTATAAACCTTACTCTTCAATCACTCTATCTATTAAAAAAACCGCATCAAAATCCGTTGCGTAGTTTTAAAGTATAGTATGTAGAGATATATGTAGCGATACTCGTAAAGTTTATAATACATTTTTCAACAATAGAACTTTAGGTTAGTCATTAGCTAAGTAGGTACATCTATATTCATCAAATAATATTTTTAGCCTTACTTGTGCGGGAAAAAATTAATAAAACGCTAAATAATTTAGTAACAATATTTATTGTCTCTTCTGCAAAATAAACTCTCAACTTTCAACACACAGCCCTATGGGTGGCTCACCCCACTGCAGCGTCTCCGCTTGTACAAACATTCCAAATACCATCGACTACCTACTACGTACCAGAGCGGCAATTTCAAACAAAAATGGAAAAACGGTGAAAACAAAATAAAATAAAAATTAACTACCTACCTAACCTTAACCTAGTAAATTTACTAACATTTGGTTTTTAAATTAACTTTAATAAATTTTATTATGAAATGATTCGTTGATGAATTTTTTTTAATAAAACATTAACACCGTTTTGTGTTTATAATAAATATTAAATACTGAATAGTAAATGTTTTTCAAACAGATCCTTATCTACTAGTAGTGTATTAACAATTTTTTTAATACAGATAGGGGCAATTATATACCTACTATTCATTAAAAAAACATTTTGTGGCATTGACATAAACGAAAGCGCTTTCACTCTTTACTAATACTTTAATAACTAGTTGAGAATTTGAGATCTATCTTGACTGCAAACCTCCTAAGAAAAAATCAAGATTGATCTCTTCTCTCAATCTTAAACTCAGTAGGTACATAAGACGGGCACTGGGCGCCGGTGCCTGCGGGCACATCCAAATCAGAAACACAAATATCAATTAAGCAACTGTCAGATCTATTGTTAAGTGTGAGCACAGTTTCTAAAAGCATAACAAACTTTGATAAGCTCTTCAGAAATCGGCGGAAAGATTTTTCAATAACTACAACCTGGCTACCACGAAGTGTTATTAAAAAACTCTACATAAGTATTGAGGTTAAGTTTTGGCAGATTTTATTTTATAGAGTACCCAACTAAATTTACATTAATATTTTCCTTAAAATAATCCTCTATCAAACTATAAAACGTACTTAATAAGAAAAAAAAATTAAATACCGTTCCAGTAATTTAGTAGTAAATTAGTAATTATTAACTGTCTATGTAGTCATTTCATGTACAAGAACCATGTAGTCAAACCTCGGCAGCTTCAGGACTTGGTAAATATTAATTGATATCTATAACATACATAAAAATAACAGAATTATAGTACTTAGTGTAAAAAAAATTCACATCGATTACAATCGTAACAATGCCGCGTCACGCCTGCATCCTCTTCATATATTATAAATATGTACATATTATGTGCATACATGTGTTACAGTTATTATATATGTC
>DWQL01001118.1:0-12280 GCA_018231265.1 Noctuana haematospila | reverse complement strand
TAGTTGCGCTGCTACCCCGGAGGCTGATGGTCGCCTCGTGTAAGTGTGGCCGGCAACTGCACCTTTCCACCAAAACATAAATTAATTGCTTCATTAGCTTCACGGCAGACATGGGACAATTTATTTTATAATACCTACAAAACTTACGATACAATATTTAAAGAAGAAAGAGTTACGAACACTACTTACGAGACACTGCATTAATTTATAGTCAAAAGAAACTTTTTGTTTTACGCTTAAAAAAATCGAAAATATTCCCCACTTCGAAAACCTAAACAGAAAACCATACCGCATTTTAAATAAAACAGGAAGTAGACTTACCACATAAATCGGACATAAATTAATCAAAGCCTAATCGATTTACCTACAGCGACGTATGTATTCATCACACCCCAATCACATAAAATTGAACGCAGTCCATACAAAATGGCCAACCATTACACCCCAAATAAATAGGAAACGAATAAATTGCCAACGAAATTGCTCCATTTCCGAACAAAGCAGACGACTCAATTCGTTACAGAGTGGACAAATTGTTGGTTAATTATCCACAAATTGCATAGAATGCATGCAGGAATGCGACTGCAATTGAACTGTAAATATATTTCAACAAAGGTTATTATTCAGTAAACACTGTAGATGGCAGGAAAAAGCTAAGCGTATAATCCGACAGTTGCTATTCACTGTTATAACTAAATACCAAAATATAGAAAGGAAAGAATTCCATTGCGGTCAAATCAGTTTATAACGAAATTTAAAAGCATAATAGAAAATAATTTCTTGAAACGCCAGCTTTGCCATCTGCCTTTAGATAAAGCAATACTTTTGCCACGTGTCCACAGCACAATGACAATAAATTGTATTAGTCCCGATTATTGACACAATAGGTGTCAAATGGACGATAATTCACATATTATGCGGTGTATTGGTGCGCCCTCGCTCGTTTTCCAAACCACTGAGCCAGGTTCGGTTGGCGCATCGATGTTGCAACAAATGCGGTTTCCGGTTGGCGGTAGAAGATAAATACGTAGGATATGATTAAAATATATGATTAAATTTTAAAATTATATACCTCTTAGATAAATTTAAGCGATTGTTTTTATTTTTATTAACCGACTTTTTAAAAAATGATATTGATCAGTTACTATACACTGTTAGAAACTTCAATAGAATCTGGCAAAGTGGTAAACAAAGAAATTTAGAATTACCTATTTAGTATTATTAATTTTTCCTACATTTAAGTTTTACAGTTACATTTTTAAACCAAAAAAGAAATATAATTTACAAAATTACGACTCATTAAAAATAGTGGTTTGAGCCTATAACATTACTGAAATGAAAATTCTTACGTTCCTATAAGCAAGGTTTCTTTGGTTACCAGACTGACCAGATAAATTGTTCTAGCACATCCTACTATACACATACTTATACATAAATAATCCAGCACAAATATGACATAAACACTGTTTTTATTTATTTAGGCAGATGTGCGATCACTGCCATAAATTAAACAAACACATATCAACATGACATTAAGTGTTCAAAGTTTGCACAAAGCATCCTACTTTTTGTGATGTTGATCGAAGGAATCGACGAATCGCCTACGCTAATCCAATACAATTATAAAATTAGCTCTCAAATTAATAGCACCAATGACCGAAGTGTCAGAGGCACCTTACAACCTTTATTATTCTATTTGATTTTCAAATTATTTCACTTACGACGAATATTTAAGTTAACATTCTATTGTTAAATTAGTTAATTAGTAGGTACTTGTAAAAGACATTTAATTTAAATTAATTATAGTTTTTGTGGACTTTGTCAGTGTAGATTTATAATAGTGCTAATCTCACCAGACCTCTGGGACCCACGTGTGTTGGCAGATTCGTATTGACCAACAAAATCACTCAAACTACTGTTACCCTAGGCAAGACGCTTCATTAAGGTTAATAATATAGTAATTTATATATTGCCTGCAAAGTTTATGCCCGGATGACTCGACGCGAAGCTTAAGTTTCTTACTACAAGTAGTAATTGTTCGAGGTTATTTATAAGTTAAAAGTATAAGTCTAGTTCCGTAACGTCTTCCCAAATGTCCTAAATGCACCATTATACCTCCTTACCATTATGATTTAGTGTGAGCAGGCCATCATAAAAATTCTTATATTTTTGCATTTCACACCCAGTCGACTAAAGTCCGTAGTGTTAGTCAACTTTATTTGAAATCTATGCTATTCTGGTAACATAAACACTATTTGCATCTCAAAAAAGCGCACTTGTAATATACACCTTTGTAAAAGCCTTGTCGCGTAGCGCGTAGCAAGCTTTAAGAGATAAGCGAAATGAATTTATGAACGCAATAATTACAAATTATGTCCATCTATACCTACTACTATACTCTATTCTTAAGTCTTTATGTGTAATTTCAATGTCGTAGAAGATGTTTCGCCACGCTGAACAAATGCGGATTGGTTGCACTACTAGTAGTTATAAGCGATTTCAGAATCTTGACAAGCAATTAATGGGTTTGGTTGAAATTTTAACAAACTGTAAATTGTATGAAAATACTAAGCACAAAAAAATTCTGGTCTACTCTACATAATTTATATTTTGTAGCTATTCGCTAATAGTAGGAGAAGTATTAAAATGATGTAATGTGGACACATTTGGATAAATTTGAAAACTTCGGATATTGATAGACTAATGTCTAAAAATAATATTACTTGAAATTCCAATTGTAGCTACTTTAAACTAGTCAGACGGTAAAATAAACACTATGCGCTGCGGTCACAAACTTCGGACGTTGGTAATACCTACCGAAATTTAAATCATAATCTATTCGATCGACAAAAGTATATAAAAAATTATATTTGTATTAATATTGTTCGACAGTTGTGACTGGGTATATCTACACAATGATATTACCAGGACTAGCCTATCCACCTAACTCAACTTAGATTTGTGCGACATTATAAGCCAATATTGGGACAAACATTGGAACCACCGCAATGTCGAGCTTCGTCAGGCTGGAACGTTAACGTATTGAAATTATTCGACTTAAATAAAAGTTAATATGTGAAGTTTTTTTCTTTCGCTTTATTTGTGAGACTTTATTAGATTCTTGTAAACACTAAAACAAATAAGAATTAGGTATACTTAATCATCCGGGAGCATTGCTCTCTCTGGGATCTAAGATTCAGTGCCTGTGATGCGTCCAAGATCAACTCTAGAAGATTTCTAACACGACTACGACACTGAAACTTATGTACCTACTCGTATATAGCTTAGTCTTCGAAGACTCAGCGTCACCGCTCACCAAGTATAATTAATTTATATTAAAGTTTAGCTTCAGTTATTTACTTTACATTTTTTATACGTAGCAGTGACAATGAGCGCAAAAAATGGCATATCAATTATGTACCGTACACAGAACACGATAATAAACATAACGATATACACCAGACTGCGTGCCGCTCACGTTACTGCATAATCTGGATCAGCAGTAATCAGCACTGCAAAAAACATAATACCTACATTCAGTGAACTAATAAATCATACTATTATTTTTTACTATAGTTATGTGCGTCAGCGTTTATTGATAAATTGATGTCTTGACGTCTGTAGAGACGATGTATGACGATATGTTACCTTACACAGGTAATATACTTGGTAACAACGTCATACAAAAAGTATTTTACGCAAAATTTGTGTTATCCTAATGAAAATTTTACTTATTTTATTAGACTATAATATTATATTTTATTGGACTGAATATTGAGAACGGCCGTTAGACTTAATAAAGAATAGATATCTAAATTAAATGAAAATAAAAATGATAATTCTCTATCATAAACCCGACCAAGTACCTACTAAATGTTTGCAACAATCGTGCATTTTAATCATTTACATCGTGTAGGTAATACATTTCTGCTATGGATCAAACATACTCATTTGTAAGCAATTATTAGCACCAAACAAAAGATAGGTTACACAAACCAGACAAGATAATTGCAGTTTTCGTTTCCGCAACACCTGGACACGAGCCAAGGTCTTAACAATGTACTAAGGAAGCAAAACCGCATAGAGACCTCGTATAAACACACCTCTGTTCCAACATCATTAGACATCGTGAGCTAGTAAAATACGACTACCAAAGCATGCAAAAACAAACCAACAAAAAATAATGAGCAGTCAAACTAGATCAGTAACTTCCTTGACAGCGTACAGTTATTTTGTCAGATTTATGGTTTGATTATTCGAAAAAACTTTCCCGTAGCCATGCAAAGGCCGTATTTTCTTTCCGATTATCATATCGTTAACGATCGTTAGTTATTTGATTGATAATAATACCATAGACACGGGTCATTATTAGCGTCTGATTCGCAAACTTATTATGGTTCTTCGTCCGATTTAAAATTTATAGAGCATTTTTGTGGTACCCACAACAAAATTGTGAGGATCTAATGTCTAATAGGTTTATACGCAACATACAAACCAAAAATTATTATATTTGACAACTGTAGTTTAGCTGTTAATATAAATTGGCATAAAAGATATAAAAATTTTCATGTCCAGTTAAAGATTTCAAAAAGTTTTTAAAATTTGTCGGTGTATAAAAGACAGATATTACTTCTTTAGAGTCATAAAATTGTTTTTTGTAAATTTATCTAGAAAATTATCTATTTATCTATACAAATATTCATACGCAGACGTCCCGAAGAACGGAACAGGTTGCATGTTATCTTATAAACGTAGAGCCAACGGCTGGCCTCTACTTACCTCTACCAAGACTTATCTTCTCCGTCGCCATAAAGAAATCAATTAAAAAAGTTCGAGTGATAATCTGATCGATATCGCCTACGATAATGATAAAAAATCTACGCAGATAAGAAAATTTCTCAATGCATTTTACACTCTCTCACGTACGTCAATCTCGGTTATGGAGAAAACATTTCTGTACATAGGCTCGATCCACACTCGAGCTTTTGGCCCCATGACGAAAAAACACGACGGATCATGTTGTGGCATAGTATTATAACATCTCAACATTTTCTATCATGTCAGCACTTAGGGCCTTATCACACTAGCGGATTGCGCATTTTCAAAGCGAAACCTAACCGGTGCGCAGCGAACACGCCGCGGATACTTAGCGAATACGACGCGAGTGCCCAGCGATCGTATAGTATATATCTTGTTCGAGTATGCAAACAAAATTAATTTAAATACGTACTAAATCAATCTTAATTATCGGAAACCATAAAAAACTCCCTAAACAAATTCTATCGTCATGCAAATCATTATGGATCTTAAGAGTTGTCGAGAGTAGTCGATACACGCGGATTATCTATGGATTAGCGTTTTTCAATTTTGAATACAATACAATTTAGGAAAGGCCCGATGTGTGGTTTATACATTTGTACCTACTTTTTTACTTTATTGCCGTGTTCGGTCAAACTTGACGATGTTGAAATAAGTACCAACATTGACTAAAAACTCCGCTATAACGTTCACAGAATCTAATTAATGATAAAAATAGTAGGTAGACTTTACCCAGGTAGGTTCTAAGACGAAGCTTAGCAGCGTTTTTGAATTTTGTAATAGTTTCATGCCATTACTTGAATCTACAATAGAAAATAAAAAAGATTGAATATGGAATCTAGTAGTGTATATAGGTAGTCCTAGTATTCTTACTTGAACATCGATACCGAAAGTTATGCTAATCTATAATTACGAGTATAAACTTTCAATGATCAATAGGCATAGATACCTATCTATTATATTTAATGGCGCCTACTTTAATTAACGCATAAAAACAAACATTAAAAATTCAAATTTTCGGTCGCACGTACAATTTGTGTACCAAAACTGAACTAAACATGTCAAGCAACAGAATTAACTTTGATTGATTGGTGACATCAAAATTTAACGCTACGGCCAGAAATCAATCAAGTCGGACTGGTTGGGAGTAGTTGCGACTGATTGCATGATAAAGTTCGACGGTACCTTTAATGCCTACGAGTATATAAACACCTTCGCTTAGTTAGACATTAACGACGATTTTAAATCTAGGAATAGATTGCGAGTTGACTACAGTTTTAACTTTAAAAAGGACATTCAACTTTTTTGACTTAGACATATCAAATTACGAAGAAAATATCCAGTAAAACTCGAAGCAAAAGTAATATAGGTATTTTGTTAGCTGCGTCTAGACTTGTACGAATTATTGTAACTATAACTTACTTATACTAATTAATTTATTAGCAGAAATCAGCGATCATGATACGTAAGATTCGTATTTCCTTTAGATATGTAGATGAGAAGATATTATTTTCTAATTATGTGAACCGTTTCTTTATCAAATCTCAAAAAACTTATTAAAACATACACTATTAATTTTTAATAATCATATACCTAATTTACATACGAGTAAATATAGTACATACATATTTACAATTAATTGTAAAATAATCCCACGTTTTCTTGAATACAGGTCACCCTGGTTATAAGTCTATCATACAAGATGGCGTGTGGTTTCGGTTTCCTAATAAAACGATCATTAATCTAATAATGATACTGAGATAATGATTAAAATAACAATGAATACTTAATAAGTTTCCACCAAAAAATTTTAATCGATGTGTCGTTAATCTTTTAACTTCCAAGGAATGTCGATGAATACATTTACTTTCTGATTTTATTTATGGTTACGGTTGGAGATCTAGAAAAGTCTGATAAAACTTTAGTTATTTTTATCGAAAACATTGTGTTATCAACAATTTAATTAGGTATTATATAGACCGCTTCTTAAATATTATGCTGGTGCATATTCATTATAACTTTAACGATTTTCACCCTTACAACAATTGCTTAGCACTATGATTCTATAAAACGGCAGAAGACTCTACGTCTATAGACTAAAGAAGAGTATAAGATACTTCATAAAGAAGAGAAGAAAGATGCAAACCTTAATAATTATAGCGGTAAGAGACCACGGAAAAGAAAAATAATTATAAAACAACCTAAATATAACAGTCATATTTTTCATGTAACACCTACATCACTTTACGTAGAATCCTTTTACATTTCATACTGTTACAAAATAAGGTCACAAACCATTCTAAAAGTTCGAACAGTTTGCATGTAGCTCAACTAAAAGGATGATAAAGCGAGCGAGACAAACACGCAGTTTTGATCATAATTCACGCGAAAATATTTTCGTGTTCCAACGCAAAAACATCCCCTGAGTACTTGTGGCACAAAAATAAGCCACTGACAGTAGTGAATAAACACAGATAGTAAGGGAACACAAGCTCTAAATTCAGTACCTATTGTTGTAGTGGCAATCTCGTGTAGTCTCTAAGTAATTGGCAGAAAACTAATTACCTCCTTTTTACGAAAAAAAAAACAGATATATATGCAATGTTACATAATAATTTCTATAAAATTATAACGTACGTTAGCTGCTGTTTTAAATATTTTGCTATAATTTTAATCATATCACGATACTAATAAAAAGGCTATTTCAGAGTTCGTTACAAATCTTGTTTAAGTTCAAAGTACTTCAAAGTCAAGCTAACAAAATAATGGCAACATTTTCACGCGGAACAATTTCCGTCGCCGGCGACACAAATTGAATTCGTAGCCGATGAGTCGGCGCGCTACGTTCAGCAAACTACTCTGTTTTAGCGACTTAAAATGAAGGGGTTGTAATATAAAAAGTACGTTAGTAAAAATAATTGCCTTTCGCTTCGGAAAAATTGGAACAAAAAAATAAATATATTTTAAAGTCAATTCAATGACCGGTGGATAAAACCAGAAGGAAATAAAATTTCAAATGATTCTGTATATTTGCAGCTATTGGCACAAATTGAATTCTATACTATTAAGCCTGCAACTCGCTTCGTTTGCTAACTGCTCCGTTTAACATTTTCATTACTACGAAATGTTAGCTTCTAGTGACCTGCACAATACGAGTATAACCATTTTAAAACACATTTACTTTCCCGCTACTTGAGTAATTGCAACTTCCGGAAAAAGTTTATAAGACCTTATAAGATTATATAAGGTGAAGTTTTTGCTTTACAGCTTTACAAAAAATATTAAGATTCCAATAACCCAAAATACTGTAGCCAAAGACCAATTCAAACGTCACGCAAAGATAAATTTAGATATAAAAGACGAAATCGAATTTATGAATGAACAACCCCTAGTTGCGTCAGAACACTTGGCTGCATGCCATATCTCTGTTACGTGGGACGAAAAAATTTTGGAAGGTTAAAGGTTAACAGAGGAAATTCAAATCCAATAAATCTATTGGTTATCTTCACGCATGTACACTGCGGAAGATACTTCGATGCATATGGTTTTAATTACGCGATAAGCGCATTTAAATAACGATAATTCTACATAAAACTTCTAATTTAGATATGCATCACATTTGCATTTGTATCTTTATCCTAACAAGTTACAAAACACAATCTCGAATGTAAACAAATCGTAAACTTATATAGGAATTTGTCACGTTTTACTTTATATCACTTTTTGTATTATGCTTATTTAATTTAGAGCCTATAATAATAATAAATCTGATAACTTGCGTATGCATCTGGTAACATAATTATTCAATACGTGAGCTTTTTATAGGAAAGAAATTAGAAGGTAATCTAATTACGTGTTTGATATTATGAAACCAATTTTGATCCACAATTAGGATCCACACATGCAGGCCTGCATGCGATTTGACAAAAATATACCTACCTATATCATAGGAAAAGTAAAATTGACCGTGGAGAAGATAGGGCACTACGTCCAAAGCATACATAGTAAACTTTAGTGGAATCTCATTAATTTTCTTTAGAAACAGTTCTATTATGAGTCCCGCTGACGTTTGCCAAAATATTCTAGGTAAATGAAGTTGTAGAAAGCATGAATGGAGAACTGGCCGGGAGCCAAATGGTGGGACATACCGCGTGGGATCCATCTTGGAAATGTTAAGGGTGACGAAAGTAATGTAAGGAATTATTGTTTTGTGTAATGTTGCGATCGCATTTAGAGATGGCTCATTTGTTTAAGAGTGGGCGTGTCATTTGATAGCTGATATTGTTTATACACATGTCATGTACGAATGGTTAATTACACCAGTGACGATCCACCATTTACAGGGGTACCAGATACAAGTTCGAAGCAAGCAAGGCAGAAATTTATATGGTATATTTAGATTTCCCACCAGGAAACTTAGTGTGTAGCGTTATCATTATTATGCGAAACACGTTAAAATATTAAGTACTTACTTACCGAAAATATATCGAATATCAATAACCACAAATTATTAAATTGTAGTAAACATAGTTATAAATTCGGTACCAGGGATGTAGGACAACGCACATTCCAATTTGCACTAAAATCTCAAAGCTTATAGACGTACAGATTGTACATTAATGACTTCATTAAATACAGGCTGGCCTCGAAAGTCATGTATGGGCCTATAATGAGGCGCTGTTTGTGTAATCATAGTGTATAATTTCGTATTATTAGATACCTTTGTGGGGAAGTTTGTCGGCTCTGGCTTGCAGCTAAAGATTTACTATAAATTATTTTAATTTGAAATTTGGTTTTTATTTTCAAATTTCGACATATTTTTTTAGAAGATGACATTTTGTGGAAATGTAGAAAATTAAAATACCAAATATAATTATTTGTAATAAATTTGTTAATTAGTTTAGTGTCACATTAAACATAGATATGTTTTGTAAACAAAATACATACTTAATAATATATACCTACGTAGTGTTGTTCCCTTACAGCCTTTTAATCATCACGCCAGAAACAAAACAAAATAATTTAGTAATAAAATTAAAATCATACGTACGCAAAGCCAGAGTAAATAACTAACATATAATATTATGTACTTATATATACCTTTGACTTTTGTATAAACTCACACTCGCGAGATTTCCGAAGACAAGATGAACGTAATTAAGCAATGATTACTACTTATAAGTGACTTCAAGTGTTATCGTGTTCAAATTAGTTCCATTATACATATTGATTACTAGTTTCTTACTGCAATTAAGATATTTACTTGCCCTTTGCAAATATACAATGTAAATACAAAGAGCAAAGAGCTACAGACGCTTTTTGATTTGCTGCCATTAATGACATAAGTAGTATAGGATCATATCGTACCTTGTCTGCAATGTGTCTCCCTACAGGCAGGGAAACTGCCACGCTGTTCAATGTGAATTAATGAAGATACAGTTTAGTGGCCAATCCGTGTTAGATGTTGTTAAGCCGCCCGAGGCGCCTCCGACCGCATTTAATATCTGTTATCTGTCTCTAACAACCAGGACAACGATTTAACGTTCCTTCCAAAACATGGAAGCCGTCCCTTATCCGAGTACCGACAAGTAAATAATTTTAAAGTTACTTGTCAACATTTTCACTTATTTTATTAACTGATAAATATACATAAAGACCGCTAAACGCAGTCGACGACGGAAAATATTCGCGAACGCGACAATAAAATGTTTATTGAACAATAAAATATCAACGAGAAGATTTGATTACTTATGTGCAACTGACACAGTTTACGATCTGAATCGTAATCATAATAAATATCTCTAAAATGTGTGTTATGACATGTTATTTCCCACAGAATCTCGGTCATTTGGCTTCGTCAGTATATTACTCTTATCTAACGAAATATTGGTGACCAATTTGTTTGTTGTATACTTACGATTTATCATTGATACATTTTTTTAGAAAATGGGATAAACTTTTTATGTATACATGCAGTATTGTGTTAAACAATCACATTTTAATTTAAAATTAAATACATATTTATTACAAATCAGTTAAACCTGTCATGTTCGATATTCAAAATTATTAAGCCGAGTTGGACTAGCTGCTAAAGTTCAATTGTTCGTAGATGCCACTTTAATTTACTTAAAATTTATACCTAATTACATATTTAATATTTACTTAGAAATAATTGTAGTCTATCTTTGTGGCTAACCCATATTTTTTTGCAAATTTGTCATTAGTATTTCCGTAGTATCATCCAAGGCCGCGCGGCGCCTTACCCGCCCCCGCCCAAACTTTCGCGAATTATACTACGAATATCCCGTATCGCCCACGCGCTGAAGTCGCGTGGGAGTTGATTAAGTAAAGAAAAATGAATAAATACAGGCTGTTCTTTATTGCAGCAATAGCTAGTGCAAAATAAGTGCAGTGTCTATTAGTAACATTTCTTACTTACATCAACTATAAACACATTTAAATCAAAGATACCTAGCACGCATTATGTGTAATTGTAAATTTAAAGAAATCATTACCATTCTCAACCTGCTTTATAATTAATTAAAATCTTCAATGTCCTGCTAACAATAAGAACTAAGATAACCTAATGAAGAAAAAGTATAAAAACTATCATGTACGTTCAAAATTTTCATAGAATAAGTCAAAACAAAAAAATAACAAAATAAAGACAAATAATTGTAATGTTGTTAACGTAATCTGGTAAATAAAGATTTATTATTGTTATAAAAAAAATGCAGGTTACATACTTTTACCTAACAAAGTAGTACCATGAGATAATTTGTTTTCGCGAGTCTCGATAATAGATCAACCTGTAGCGGGCGTCCCGACGGCGACGCTGTGGCTGCGTCGCACTCTCCATTGACGGGACGCCATAGCCATCCTCCACTATTATTTATATCGATTCATACGCAAGCACAAAAATAGTGCGCTGAAAATAGAATAAGCGTATCTTTCTATTATTCTCGTGGTTGACGTAAGAAAATATGTAGCTTTATTTATATGTTTAGTACGTCCTTTTTTTGTCTGCTATTAGTTTCTTTGGTTTAGCGTGCTGATAGAATTTAGTGACATATTATGTGGATTGCTACCGCCGCGCTGATTATATTATTAACCGACTTCAAAAAAGGTGGAGATTTTCAATTCGACTGGATTTTTTGTGCTTGTTACCTCATAACTTTCGACCAGGTGAACGGATTTTGATGATTCTTTTGTTTTTTCTATTGTTATCATAACACGAATTATAATTATTTAGTAAAAAAAAAGCGCTTTCCGGAATACTGACACTATGTAAAACAATGTGGTTCGAAGTGGACTGTATGTGAAATGTGGGAGATAAACACAATTCTGCCAATATCACCGGGAATGGAAAACCAGTAACCTTCAATTCGATCCGGGACGATTAGCAGGGTATGTCACACACGGCGCTCTCTCACTGCAGAATATAGTATATAAGCACGGCTGA
>DWQL01001117.1:0-12287 GCA_018231265.1 Noctuana haematospila | reverse complement strand
ATACCTATGTAACTAATATATTTACATAATGTAAAATGAGGTCGTTTCCGCTGATTGTACGCTTGGATCTTTTAAACTTCTCAACGGATTTTAATGAGATTTAAATGCAGTTTTCTGCTATAGCAGAAAACTGCATTTAAATCTCAACTAAATCTCAATTAAAATTAAAACTGCATTGGTTTCTCTATAGAGAGTGATTCAAGAGGAAGGTTTATATGTATAATTTACTGATTTTGAGGCGGTATGAAGTTCACCGGCTATGCTAGTTTAAGATAAAAAAGATTTAAATAAATTAAATCGTCTCAGTACACATATATAACTCAAAATGCTTTCAGTGCCACGAATTAACAATATTACAGTACAACAATGGTACGAGTAACCATTGTTTTTATAGAAATTGTGATTAAATAGACAGCTTGAAGTGATTGGATGCTGCTGAATTCAACTAAAGAAATCCGTTTCAAGACGAATGAATCTTTTTACAGTGAAGGTACTGAGTAGCCCGCTTCGAACAGAACGGAAAGACTTGTGCATCACTATTGAGGACTCTTTTCGCTTCGCTCGCTTCATTGACTAAAGCCGATTACGGACTGTCTGATGGAAGGTAAGAAAGAGGATAAAAGGCCGATGAATCAGGTTCAATAATGTTTCTGATAGTAATTTTTTTAAAATTTACCAAACATTAGCAATTTTAAAAATGTAACTTTAGGTACTTTAGTTAGTATTAAGTTGTATTAGCATTCAATATATATTATACTCGTATGTATAATGGCAAAAAAAAACCTAAATCGATTTAAATCGAATCAGTACAATAGCAGTGATCATTTAATATGGGATAACCTGCGTGATTAACTGTTTCGCTTTAAATATAATGAAAATTACTTTACTTAAAAGAATCTCAATCTTTTTCACAACGAAGGACTGATTTTGTCTAATAAACATTATTTACCTAAAATTTAAATATATAATCAAGAGGATAATATCTATTGTTGGCTTCGCAACTTAATTTGATATTATAATAATAAGAAACTTCACGAAATCACGAAATTGATATTCTCAGAAATCTTGTAAGGAGTATTATTAACTTAAGTGATTTTAATAGCCCCGGCTCAAGTTTATTTTCAGTTATGGCTTCCTATATTGAATGGCTAACAAGTATGTTTATTTATATCAAATCATGTTCAGATTTATAACAGTTTGAAAGCAAAACTCCGTCTATAATACAATTTAAATATATTTATCGACTCTATCTCTTGCCGTGTCAACACTTTGCGATTGTAAACGAGCCCTAACGGGTTTGCGACATCGATCGATTATGGGGTGGGTAGGGGTAAATATTGGGGAAAATAAGGGGGAAAAGATAAGCACAATGTTCTAGTGAAGTCGAACAACGATACACGACCACGGACGTTTTTTCACGGGGGGTTTTACTTACATAGAAACTGAGATGAGAATTCGGTATTTGAGATTGAATGTATAAAGGCTGCAGTAACCACTCCAATCGGTAACCGGCAGCATTAGCTATTATATGGATATTAATCCATACTAATATTATGATTGCGAAAGTAACTGTCGGTCTGTACCGCTGAACCGATTGCGATGAAATTTCATATATCATTTTTGCAGCTCTCATTTTTTTAGCCTTTAATTTCTCTTTAGACCCGATTTTGACGTGTACGCTGACGAAGTCGCGGGCATAGACTATATTTTTACTCGCTGTAGGTGAACCAAGGTTCTAATATCCGATGCTTACAGGCGTAAGCGTTCGCCGGCGAAGTGATAACGTCTACTTTGAGTTTGCAACGTCCTTGTTGCAGTCTGAAAGGAAATGAGTTTTTATATAATTTTCGTAAGTTTCAAGGAAAAGCGCTTTGGACTGACCGAGAATATATTCTCCGTAATATATTTTTGGTTTAAATTTCTGGAACGAATTTTGGTCAGAGTCAAAAAAACAGAATATCAATAGCATTCGTTAATTCTATAATAATATATTATTTTATTTTGTTCCGTTCAAAATAAAGCGCTCCAAAAAAAGAAAGACACAAGAAAATTTTACTGAAAATAATGCTATACATTTTTTGTCCCAATTAATTAAAAGCCATGGTCGTTATAGTAAATTTTGTGCCGTATCCTTCCCATAAAATATATAGCTTTTTTCATAAAACACGCAAAGGCACCGATGAAGATTAATGTACCAAAAGAGCTGATATAACCTCTATTTGAGACACAATGTCTTGTGTACCAGAAGTATACTATTCTGTGCTATACTGTTATAAATGGATTCAACTGCTCTTTTCTGATTGTCGTCTCGCCTCCTATTTTATGCTATTAGGTACATAATGGTTGCCAGTAGTATATGCTCTTAGAATGTCTTTAATAGGTTTTCCTTGTCGATTATTGGATTATTGAGGAGAGTTCGGCGACCTCTGAACATCATCCACATGCTCGCTACCTAATGCTAATTTTACAATAAACGAAGAGACTATAAAAATCACTATTCATATAATGAAACAATACGGACTAGTTCCAGAATTTCTAATCGTATATTACTACTATATGCCATGTCTGTACTGTCCTTAGTACGAGTTTTTAGTTTACTGTAAACTAGATTTGGTTTCGGATTGCCCCATACTAGCAGTGCCCCTAGCGAGTGGGGGGAGAGCTAAAAGTGAATACGTGTTCATTGCTCGTTTTCTTATTGAAATGCAACTTTGTACTGTACGAGATTGGCAATGTATGGCGTGATAGCTCGATTGTGTTTTGCTAAACTGTCAAAACTCGTACTACTCGTAAGCCCACAGACACTGATTGTTAAAACTGCACACCCGATCGCACAAGTGATGATTCTATAACATTATAATAATATTAATTAATATTTACACTAAACACTTGCGAATCAGTCGGTATTATCATCTCTAAGTTTATTATTTAAACGCCATAACGCAACTCAATCTTTAATTGCTGCTCGTTCAGCAACATTCATGCGTCTAGGTAGAAATAGCGTTCATAATAGCTTATTCAGATTTTGTATATTATTATCTCCTCTGACTTCTTCCAGCTAGATAAGGACTGAAGCTTCTACGGGTTTTGATATACTTCGATCGTAACTAACATTCGTATTTAAATCGAATTAATTTCGAGGTGATATGTCCTTCCGTGCTCCGCATCAATTCGGTATGCATTTCAAAATGTCGATAGAAGAAAGACAATTTTAAGAATTTTAAAGTCTGCAAACGTTTTGAAAATAAGAAAATCTAACGGACATTTTAAACTGAGAATTACTAGTATTACAGTTTTAGTACATTTTAAATTCTGTACGTTCTTTACGCGATCCGTTAGTTTCACAATAATCAATAAATAGTTATCTTTTAATTTTCATAAAATATCTTCTCTTCGGTAACTTTATGAACATCAGTAAATCGGTGAGAGATTCACTACCTATGTACATTTAAAACAATAATACGACACCATTAAGTAAAGACAAGTCATCAAACTTTAAACAGACCGCTTTGGCAACTATCAACAAGTAAAAATCCATTCCAAATCATGCGAACGTTCCTTGTCGAGTCAATTTCCATTCAACTTCCCTCAGTTCTTCCAACTTTTGTATGTTGTTCCGTTTCTTTAATACTTTTACTCTCTTTACTAAAGAGTTTTGTACATAATACATACATGTTGATATCAATATATTATCTAATATGGTAAACGTTATCAGAGTAAACTCCATTCACTTAACTTGATGACAAAAACTTTCCTCAAAACATCGCGATACAGACATCACTGACTAATAAATGTCACCATACTGAGCATACATACAAACATTATTTCTCTATTTCAATACAGAGTATTGGATGTTGAGCGTACAGTGTAGAGGGTAATTAAACATACCACTCCTTGATCCTTCAGTACCATAATGAACGTAAACACAGCATAGTTACAAATACCATTCCTCGTTGTGACAATGAACGCACAGGGCTTTTAGTACAAGTTTTTATAGTTCATGAAAAAGGCGAGTCGATTAGTGTGTCGACATCGACTAGCAGCGCCCCTAGCGAGCGCGGCGATATCTTAAAGTGTATTGTATTGATTGCTAGTTTTGTTATTACAATACGACTTTTCAGAGTACAAAATTGGTAATGTATGGCGTGATAAACTCGATAAACTCGCACTAATCCCACAGAGCTCCTCAACCGTTCGTAACACAGAGTAGCGAGTGTGAACAGAGGGCGGAGCGTTAGACGTACCACTCCTTGATGCCGTCGCGCTTGACGGGCTGCGCGGCGAGCGGGGGCGCCAGCGGCAACTGCAGGCCGCGGGGGGCGCCGCCCGCGCCGAGGCCGGGGGCGCCGCCCGCGCCGTTCATACCGTTCGTGGGCACGCTCGACGCGCCGCTCTGGTAGCTCGAGTGCGCCTGAGAACATGTCATTTATTACTAGAGGTCGCTTATGAGCCATTCGACATTCGACCAATTGAAATCATTTCATTGACAGCGCCATCTATTAGCGAAAGTGGTGCAACTGTCACAGTATTACTTTATTCATTTTTAAAGTATTTGTATCGCATATTATTGTATACTAGCTGGGCCCGCAGTTTCACCCGCGTTAAGAATAGTAACGTAATTCTTGATAGCCTATAACCTTCCTCATGAATGTAGCTACGAGTATCATACACAAAAAGAATTTTTCATATCGATCCAGTAGTTCCTGAGATTAGCGCGTTCAAACAAACAAACAAACTCTTCAGCTTTATATAATTAGTATAGATTAATTTTATCATTCCTCACTTCTTCGCATGAACTTTAACTATGCCAAATCTTAAATCCCCCCGTGTGCCGTAAGCTGCTTAAAAAGGGATCCAAAGATTTCTATTCACATATTATTATAGAGATAACCATCTATATACTCGAAGTCTAGAACCTTCCCAGCATTGCCAAGCTCACCTGGTTCCCAAGCAGAGCAGCGCTGGCGCCCTGTTGATAGTTCTTATCTTCCGTCACCTTGTAGGAAGGATCCAGCTTGAACACCAGCTTCAGTACTATGATTACTACTAGGATTATTGCTATGAGCACTGAAGCCACTATACCTGAAAGTCGATTAAACATTATAACTCGTTATGTATCAGAATTAATTGAAAATAAGAGAAGATAATTTGAAGTAGAGAAGTCAGAGAAGTTGGTTGTGTTAGATTGATCGGGATACGTTTCATGAATGCGCGCTGTGTTCACTATTTTAGGATACACACTATGTCAAAACTACATTGTCTCAATTTATGTATCTAAGCCTTTTTGTGTTTTGTGCTACATCCAGTCGTATAGAAGCATGCAATTTAAATAAGGGAAATTATTTAGAAAAACTTCTTAATATAACTTCGATTACTTATAAAAAGTTTATGAGTAATGAGAGTAAGTATGCAAATGAAGGTATTAAGTTGAATAGAACTAAATTTATTAGAGCTAAAGAAGCTGTGACCTAAAATTTAAATTAAACCATTCTTATCCGGATAGAAAAGTATAAATCATATTCATAATTAAATTTTTAGTATTAAATTTGCTTAAATCATTATTCTTAACTAGTTAACTATACATCCACAAATCAATGGATGACATGTATCGATTTAGTTACTATTATCAACATTTACATTATCCGTCATAGACTCACCAACAATAGTGGCAAAGAACTCAGATTCCGGTGGCACAACCCTACTGTCAGTTGTCTTTGGATGGTACCATTTAGTGGTGATCTCATGCTCATAACCATTGTAATCTGGATGAGCTCTGCTGGGTATCCTTTCGTGTCCTTCTTCTATTTCGTACGTAGGAGTTCTAGTCTCTATTTCATTCCCATGTTCTTCGTACTCTTGTATGTGATTGGCGTCTTCTTCTGTTGTGTGAGTGGAGTCTGGAGTATGACGACCGGTGATCGTCGGTGTGAACTGGTGACTCGTGTGTGAGTGATCTGCAATTTTTTTTAACAAGAACGAATAAGTCACTTACTACATTCATCATCCTCTCGGACAGTAAAGCAGTCCTCGTGGAGCTGGGTTCTGATGAAGTAAGTTCTAGTTTAACTCTAGAAGTACTTATAAAAATGTATTTCTAAATCAGGAAACGGCATCACTTTAGATGGGACCCTAGAAATAAGTGTAAAGGGAGAAGATGGCGTAGAAAGTGCCAAGATGTCAACTATGGGATCAGAACTTCTATAAAACTTACCTATACTTGGTGTGGTTCTTCTATCAGCAGTGGTGGCAGTATCGATGGTACCAGCGTGCATATTGTCATGGTCTGGTGGAGTTGTACGTGGATCAGTTTTTGTGCTAGTGCCAACATCAGTGGACCCAACAGTGGAACCTGGTAGACTCTTCTCGATGTGCTCAGTTGATATAATCGAGATGGTCGGTGACGTCATGCTGTGGGTGCTGCTTGCACCAGAACTGAAAATGAAACGCGATCGGATGACGAAATGAAAAGATTTAAAACTAAAACTTAAATTCTTATTATTAAAATTAAGACTGAGAAAGACAAAGTAGGTTTAAAACTTAATAGTAAACTAGGCTTTTAGTAGATTCCTCATTTAAAAGTTCTTTTGGCCCGTTGCAATTTATATTAATTAGGAGGTGTGTGCCAATCAAGTTGTAGGTAAATAACCCTTGTGCTGTTATTATAACTTACGTGGTCATTGGATGTTCTGGTTCAGTGATGTCTTCTCCGCTCGAACCTGAACCTTCTATGCAATCTTCGTCATCACATGGCTTCATCAGCTTACCACTTGTATCTCCCTAAAACACAAATAAATATAAATACAATAACTAGGTCTTCAATGCCAAGGACCACTACCCTAATATCCCACCAAGAAAGAGATTCGGTTAGGATGCCATGAAAATTCTACTCTAGTCCATACAAGGCTTTTAATCATCATCACCAGCAACCCATAGTAGTCCCACTGATAAGCACAGGCCTCTTCTCAAATATGTGAAGAGTTCAGGCCATATCACATGCCTTGGGAGAACTTTATGGAGAAATCTCAGGCATATTTTAAAGCCGATATTGTGACGATCAATTTTCAAATCACACTTGGCAACGTGATAATTTGTCTTATTAAAAAAAATTACCTTGTAAACTTTGGACGGTGGTCGTCTAGTGGAAGGCACGTATACCGGCGTGATGAGGTCGTCTCCGGAGCCAGCGTCCGGTAGCACGCAGGCGTCCTCGTCATCATCCCGGCAGCCCGACCCTGCGCCGGAGTACACCAGCTCGTCCAACACACCGGCACCGCTGTAGCCTGATGGTGGAGTCTGAAAGGATGTTGAAGCAAGGGACATGTTAGTTGTAAAATTAGATAATACTTAATATCCAAACTGATGCTTATAAAACATAGGTGATTAAATTTATACACAATTCCATTAAATTAATTAAAATGTACACTATGTTAACCACAAAATTAAGGAATTTAGGTGTGATGCTTCGGATGATGGTCCATCTAATACACTGATCTCCATTGGAGGTACTTTAGAATATTATAGAGGTCAGCGATCTAATATCGTATCCGACAATACCGCATAGGAGGGTAGCATAGGAGTTAAGAGACCCATCTAACGTTCACCTATATTCTGGCAAAAGCCAATCTGCTTTCTACTGACATCTAGAAGATTGCATCTAATGTTAACCAGCATAATAATATCTTAGAGACTTAGATGTATTACAAAAAAGTACTAGGGAAGCACAAATGTTAAGAGACCAACCTGTTGCATTCTATTGATGTCCCTGTCCAGCGGCGTGTGAGCCCTCCTGGCGTCGCCGCGGATGGTGACGGAGGGGTCGGCGGCGGCGGCCAGGTCCAGCACGCGCACGCCGTCCAGCACGAGGCCGGCCATCACACCGCTGAAGGTGCGCGCGCCGCCCGCTCCGCCGCCGATAGTCACTGTTGACATGCTGTTGAAGATCGTTGATTGCTGTCCACCTGTAAAGTTGAATTTTTTTGGTTTTTGACTATCTCATCATCGTGATCAATGACTTAACGAGTACGGTATAAAACATTCTGGAGACTGCACTCCTAAAAGATGAGCAACCATGACCGTGATCTCTACATTAGCTTTATCTTGTTGGTGACTTCAAATAATATAGGTACGTGATTACAATTATTTCTCATCGTCATAACATCTTCTTTAGTTGCGTTTGTTACTCAACTGTTCCTGAATAGTTGACGATGAAATTTTTAATGTGTTTTTGTGGTAACCTCGATAATAGTTCTAGGAAATTCGCTAGTGTGAGATAAAAGTGGAAATTTTTTATGACATCTTGTTTTAGAATCTACATTTACATATTAATCATTTCAATCAATTTTATTATCATCTCTTTGCAACTATGTAAAGAACTTACCTTGTGGATTCCTTATATTGACAGCATAGTTATCCAACTGCAAAGCAGACCGACTACCGTTCCTAGTGAATCTTGCGACGTGGTACGCTCCGTCGTCCACCCTGGCTGCTTCGTCCCCTAACGGATGGTCACCACCGCCAACGTTGTACACCATAAATAAGTTGCCACGAATCTATTAATGAAAGTTTGCCAAAAATAATTAATTCATAAACAACCAATTCATAAGAGTTGTACTTTACTTTTGGTTAATATTTTCTAAGTTAAATCTAAGTTCATATTTACAATTTCCATCTGCATATAATCCTGTGTATTCGAAGACTCGATCCTCAGCAGTACTGCATCAGCCTTGCTGGTCACAAAGCCGACAGCCACCTTATCAGTTTCCGTATCAGCGACAGAACTTGGTGGAAAAGTGTAGGTAATGATGCCTCGTCCAGGTCCAAACTCATAGGCGATTGATTCTGCGAAGAAAGTGGAGAAGTAAGCTACTGATTTAAAAATTAGAATTACCAAGTCGGTATCGATTTTTAGGAACATCTCAAATTTTTATTGATGAAATTTTACTATGCGTTATTATTTCAATTGCTGATCAAGTGAACCATATCTTTTGTATCTCATAATCCATCCGTGAACCTTTAGGCGTTTATAAACAAATCTTTACCATCATAACAAGTTGGTCCAGTAAAAGATGTCAAGTCACAATCACAGACGTAGGTGTTCCACTGTTGAACGCATACTCCTTTATTTGCGCAAGCATTGTGAGTGCATTTTGTTGGACCTGAAAACAAATTTATATTACAAGAGAATCCTACTTCTAAGCAAGAAGTCACTGTCACTGAAAGACCTCATAACATCACTCATGAGGTCAGGCTCATTAAGGATAAAAATAAATAGAACGATGGAAAAGACTTACCTTCACATCCAGAAACCAATGAAGAACTAGGCACAACAGCATCTTCAATCAACGAAGGTGACTCTCCAGGTAGGTCAAGGCTGGACATGCATCCTTCAAACCCTTGTCGCGAGAGCACTCCGACTGGTAATGCTGAGTACATATCTTTTGGAACTCCACCCACGTAGAGTACACTGTCAAGTTCTAACATCAGATTTGAACCTGAAACAATAGTAATGAATTTTGATCATTTATTACAAATACTTAATCAGGCATACGTGGTCAATAAGGAGATAATACAGACTAACATTTAAACTTAAATTAAAGAATGCCACTTTATATTGGTAAGCAAAACCAATAGAGTATACAGAGGTACTCACTTGTTGTGTGCATTTCCAGATCTTCATCAACCTGTAGTGTGTGAATTTTAGGCGTTGGCCGTCTTATTGATACAGTGTGCCATCTGTTATCGTTTAGGAAATTCTTCAACTTATCCTTCATCGTCACTACGCCATCGCCAAGATTGAACACACAGTGAATGTGACCGTTGACCAGCTCAATAGCCAAGAAATCTTGCTTCTTCCCGCCGTTGTAGAAGAGCAATCCATCCATCTCAGTTGTTCGGAAATAAAAATCTAAATATGTGTTTCCATACGCTTTAAGCAAAGGCAATCCTACATACGTATGCTTCGATTTAAATGTAACTGATTTGTAGACGTTGAGAGAATCTGGCTTCACAAATTTTCCGGTAAATATTATAGTTGATGCGTCAATTATATTGTTATTATCGTCTCCAGTGCCGATGCCAAGCGTTTTTGCCATATCGATGTACTTGATTCCGTTGAAGACAAATTTTTGAAGATAACCAACAAAATTTGGAAGCGTCGAAGTCATCTGTATTTCTTCTTCTGGGTGGTACAGACCTCCTAAATGTAGCGTGGATATTTCCAAAGTTGATGCTTTCCCTAAAATTGTTTCAGCTGTAACACAAATCAATATAAAAAATGATAATATGGTTCAATACAAAATTACAAATAGAATCCACAACATTGACTTCGAAATAAAAATAATTGAGCAAAGTAAACGCTTTATAGATTACCGATTAGCAGCCATTTTCAAACAATTATTTACACAAAGATCTATAGTTATAGATAGCGCAGATATTTTACACGAAGAGCCAAGCTGGATAGACAAGTTAGGAGTTATTATTAAAACATTAATTTAAGTACTTAATACATCTAGTTCTGATACTTTTTATAAAGTATTTATTTGTAATTTAGTTACTTCTGTAGCCCAACGATTACTTGCAACTAACTTGCTGGAACATACATGTGCTTTGGAGTCAACCAAAGTTATCGAGTATAAACTTACTAGCAGGTTTGATGTTGTATACAGGAATTGTTGATTTCTCTTGCAAATACCTTATCAAATATTTTAATTTTCTCTTTATGGAGACAATTTATAAAGACAAAAATTATGATCGTCAAAAACATATATTATGACGGTATTTGAAAAAGAATTTACATAAACAGAGCTTAATATACGTCAGGTCACTACAGGAGAAGTAGCTCAAGACATTAAGAAAAGAAACAGGAAAAGAAAGCATTAGAAGGAAAAGAAAAGGTGAAATACAAGTGCCAGCTAGAAACGAACTAAAAATAAGCAACTATTCTACACCATCTAATAGGATAACTAACATCAAGATAATAAAAAATCTAGACCAGGTAATTTCTCTACTGAAACTACCTAATCTCTGAGGAAAGAAAATATTTTTAGAAATAGGCAATATACCATGGTTCTAACGATATTTTCCAGTTACGCCACTTAAATACATGTTATTATGAATTTCCTATTGCTTTGTTTTCATTTCAAAACAATAAAATAAAAACACGTATTTAAATTTCTAACTTCTACATAGTTAGGTATACATACAATTTCCTTAAAAACTATTGTTGATTTTGCTCTGTTGTCCCTAACATCCAAATTGACATCGTAAATTAATATATTATCAATGTTATTATTTTCATAATTTATATCCTCGTACTTCGTGTTCTTTATAAAAACTTCATTAAATTAAGTCTGTTCATTAACAACTAAATGCCTATGTTCGTCTTTCAGAACGTTCCAACAAACTATAGGTACCACAGGTATTACCTGCACTACACTACCAGAATAGAATCTATCTGTAGCCCTATCACGAACATCTTACAAATCCGTCATCGAGTAGTAAAAGTTAAATTTTGTATGGGATTTTGAACAGCGCTCCGTATCGGGCGTATCGGGAACTAAAAATTGTTTAGTTAACTCTTCGTGAAGTTACGTACGTAACTCGATTACTTGACGTAGTATAAAAAGTAGTATATTATGTTACGTTACGTAAAAAGGCAGACTAATAAGTATTTCGGAACGGAGTCTCTTTTCGAATGTATGAAGTTTAAAAGTATGTGAATGTCAATAATTGATATAGGTATAGCTCTCTGACTTGACGTATGACGGTTCTAATAAAATATCGGGAATAATATAAAAATGTTGGATTTACTGAGCTGCCTCAGAAGTGGGAACAATAAAATCAAAATATCTTTACTCACCATAATGTATTTTGTATACCCTCGATGTACTTATTATTCGTGATCGGGCTTGGTAGACGGTACTTGGTAAAAACAGAGCAAAACCAAAACAAACCTTATCGTCCACTACATAGGGGTCAAAACAAAACGGTGCGGGTGCTGTCCCGTGCATACGTACATAACGTACCGCGCACCGGCTGCCCGCCGTCTACCTGCAGCTTGAGGTTGGACGCGCGCCGCGAGAAGCGCACCGTGTGCCACCCATCGTCCGCCACGTTGCTGCCCGCCAGCAGGTTCTACAAGTCGTGCAGTGTTACATTAAACACACGACCCGCGTGGTGTAGTGGCATCACCACACCACACTTACATGAGGTGACCATCAGCCTCCGGGGCAGCAGCGCAACTACATGCGACCTCAGGCAGGACACGAGCCTGCTTGAGGTTGGATGTA